>VYXF01012891.1:84185-98919 GCA_013397295.1 Polioptila caerulea | reverse complement strand
AAGAAAGAAAGAAAGAAAGAAAGAAAGAAAGAAAGAAAGAAAGAAAGAAAGAAAGAAAGAAAGAAAGAAAGAAAGAAAGAAAGAAAGAAAGAAAGAAAGAAAGAAAGAAAGAAAGAAAGAAAGAAAGAAAGAAAGAAAGAAAGAAAGAAAGAAAGAAAGAAAGAAAGAAAGAAAGAAAGAAAGAAAGAAAGAAAGAAAGAAAGAAAGAAAGAAAGAAAGAAAGAAAGAAAGAAAGAAAGAAAGAAAGAAAGAAAGAAAGAAAGAAAGAAAGAAAGAAAGAAAGAAAGAAAGAAAGAAAGAAAGAAAGAAAGAAAGAAAGAAAGAAAGAAAGAAAGAAAGAAAGAAAGAAAGAAAGAAAGAAAGAAAGAAAGAAAGAAAGAAAGAAAGAAAGAAAGAAAGAAAGAAAGAAAGAAAGAAAGAAAGAAAGAAAGAAAGAAAGAAAGAAAGAAAGAAAGAAAGAAAGAAAGAAAGAAAGAAAGAAAGAAAGAAAGAAAGAAAGAAAGAAAGAAAGAAAGAAAGAAAGAAAGAAAGAAAGAAAGAAAGAAAGAAAGAAAGAAAGAAAGAAAGAAAGAAAGAAAGAAAGAAAGAAAGAAAGAAAGAAAGAAAGAAAGAAAGAAAGAAAGAAAGAAAGAAAGAAAGAAAGAAAGAAAGAAAGAAAGAAAGAAAGAAAGAAAGAAAGAAAGAAAGAAAGAAAGAAAGAAAGAAAGAAAGAAAGAAAGAAAGAAAGAAAGAAAGAAAGAAAGAAAGAAAGAAAGAAAGAAAGAAAGAAAGAAAGAAAGAAAGAAAGAAAGAAAGAAAGAAAGAAAGAAAGAAAGAAAGAAAGAAAGAAAGAAAGAAAGAAAGAAAGTAATTCACTTTTCATTAAAACTATTTTCTGGTAAGTGTTCTAAACTCATTTTGTTTAAGAACGACCATCTTGAATTAGAAACTGATGTTTCTTTGTCTGGGAGGTGCATCTGAAACATGGGTGTCCTGAAATGAAATCAATTGGGAATTGTTGCATGTTCAGGGATGATATTTGTTCTGGCATTCTCTGTTGTCCACATATTCACATTAGGTTAATTTTTCCTATTTCTGCATTGCCATATACTTGGCAGGTACAGCAAAATAAACAGTAGCATAGTTAATCAATCCAATCTTGTTGGAAAGAGACTGAAAGGAGACCTTCGTTGTTGTGGAAACCTAGCATGGACAGAAAACCCCACACTTCTCTTTGCCAACAAATTGGTTGGAAATTCAGTGAATTGGGAAATAATAGCTATAAATACACTTATGAATTACTCACTCTCTCTCACAAAACATTTTTATTAACATCCAAAATTAAAAAGTGATAGAAGTTCAAGCACAAGTTTAAAATTAAGCATATGATTAAATGCATATTCTCTTTGGGAGGTATTAATAAAAGTCTGCTTTTTCACTGTTATGCCTGTTACACTGCCAGGGGAGCTTATGCTTTAAACCAAAAGGACAGAGGGCTTTCTGTAAGGCAAGAGGTTTACTTCACCTTTATCTACAGTAAAGATCATGGAGATATAAGATGGCTGCCTCCTGCAGATGGAAATAATGGATTTGGTTCTTATCTGCCATTCCAAGTTCATGCAATTGAGGACAATAGATCACTTCTCTTACAGCTTTTTCCTTCCACTCAGTGCTGCCAGAAAAGTGTGATAACTCATTGTGACCCATATTTCAGGCAGCTATCAGACCAACCAAACACAGATCAGGTGATTTTAAATACTGGAAGGTAATGCAATGTCTTACAGAATGTATAGCTCTGTGTCTGTGGGAAGTAAATATTTGTCTGAGTAGAAGTGATCTTGAAGTAGACCCTAACTTGTAACCATGACTCAGTCTCTCTCATGATGAATTATAATCTGGATCCTATTCAGGGACTTTCGAGTAGCGGAGAATTGTGTAAATTTGCATTTCTATGTGGTAAACTTCTTTCTCTAAGGTCTGCCTAAGAGATAGGAACGTTCTCACCATCTAAGACAAGGGCATACAGTACTTCTATAGCATTAAAAACAACTTCATCCAAAGATGTAATTTCCATATAACAATCTTTACCAGGAAAAAATTTTGTCCCACTGCCGACGGCAGGTGCACAGTCCCAACCACACTTTTGTACCTCTGAGCCTCTGCCCCAGACTTGGCTGGGGAAGGAATGGTCCCAAGGAGCAGAGCTCCAGTTGTTTTTCCTTCTCCCTGATGCAGGTGGTGGGAAAAGATAAGGTAACAGACTCTAGGCTTTAGGTCTTTTCAGATCCTCTCTCGCTTTGTGTCTCCTCTCTTTCTCTTCCTCTCTTGGCCAGGTGTTACCGAAAGGGAAGTGAGGAGGAAGTGCCCTGGAGTTCAGCCCCCATCAGCAAAGAGGAGGGAAGTGCTCTGAGTGGGATTTCCATTGCAGAGAGCATGCTGTTGGGGAGCTGAAGGGATGGGGAGGGGGCTACCCCACAGGAATCAGATAAGGCACAGGTACAGAGCCAGGAGGAGCCTGGCTGTTGCTTCCACCTCCCTGCAACCCCCTCCACATACGTATCCCGCATGGTTGCTCTGAAAAGAAATTTCAAGTGCTACTCTGGACAACCCAGAGACTGTTCTGTTCAGCCTTGTGAAGGTGGCATTGTTCCAGTTCAGCACAGCTTCAGGCAGAAAAGGGTTGCCTTGTCCCTTTAAAATGACAGTCTAATGTGGCCGTGATTTAAGCTTCAGGAAATAGTGTCTCCTTACAACTTTTCATGCAGAAGAATGCATTGTAGGTAATTAGAACAAATGTATAATTTTAAGGATCCACTCTTACCCCACATCACTGATAGAAACTGTATCTTTCAGGAATGTCCCGTGTATTTGCCATTGGACATGACCAGGGGTTTGTCTGGCTATGATGAGAACACCAAATGCATGATGGGCTCATCTGTGTTGATGAACTTGACCCCACTTAGTCCAAACCCAAGCCCATGGAGCATAAATATCACCTTCACTCTTCCCAAGCACTGTGACCAGCAAATCTGGATACAATGCTTCAAGAGCCACCTCAGAGATTCCCACGCCCACAGGTTTGCCCATGGTCCCAGAAACACACCTTGGCTCATGGGGCCATGGCCATTGGTTTGGAATGCACTGCTTCCTCCACCAGCTGTTTCCAGGTGCCAGTGACCCTGATTTAGTGCCCTTTTGTGCCATTCTCCCAGCACTGAGAAACTGACACAGCCAATACTTCTTAAATGGCACAGTGCAACTTATTAAGAGAAATTTGAGTGCCTGTGTCACTGTTCGATAAACAGCTGTCTTATTAATATAAGAAGTTGCCAACACACTACAGATTCCACCATCATCTGAATCTTGGGCAGAGGAGCAGGAGAGAGACATGTGTTGGATAGAAAATACAAACTCTTAGACATGAAGAGTGGGAGGATGTGGAACTATATCTCTGTGACATCTTGGTCAGTCTTGGCAAGAAACCTTTCCCATTTCTGTATTTTTACTGTACTTGAAATCCAGTGAGAACCTAATTAAAATTAATGGAGAAATAAAATGTTGGGGAGAAGCAGGGCAATGTAAAAATAGAAACGCTAACACAAGAAAATATTAGGCCTCTGTGAACTCTCTTAACATGCATTCTTTTCAAATTAACATATCAAAATGCTGCCCTGGGACTTTCAGAAGTCTTCAGAGTGTAATATATTTAAAAGACTATGACAATGTTATAAAATAATGAATTTTATTTGACTTTTACCTCTCTGCTGAGCTGGAATCAGTAGCCAATACCTAATCAGCTTTCCCATTCATCTCTTTACCCCAACAGTCTCTGAAACAGGAAACCTTCCAGCCAATGTTCAGAGGACGTGATGATGGAGCAGAGGTCCTAAGTGCTTTGGTACCCACAAAAATCACTTTCCAAATGTGTCCCACTTGATGTGTTCATGCAGTTTAGTGCAGAGTGGTCAGCAGGAGCTGAAAGGATTTTTTCCATGTGGGGTGTATCACACTCAGTGGCAAACGTGCTTAAAACTTGATTGTGCAATATGGCTCTAGTTGTCTTTTAATTCCACCCTGACTCATGACACCATTAAGGACAGGGAAAAGAGAAAAAGAAAAAAAAAAGCTACACACTTTAAAAAAAATAAGGTTTTAGACTCTGCTATGCACTCATCATAAATACATCATTATGTGATGCAGTCACTATTGGACAAGGTAAATTAGAGTGCATTAACCATGTTTTTCTATGGCTTAGCTTGTGCCTTTTTTCTTTACCAATGTTTGTTTAGAAGATAATTACAACCACTTGACACATTAGTACCCTTGAGTTATTGATACAGGTTTTTAAGCTATAAGAACATAGCTGAGATCAGCAAATATTTAGTGAGATTCTTGTCAGAGACAATTTTAAGGAAAAAGCTCATAGAAACTTTGTTGCTTTATATAGGTCTAAAATCTTTACAAAAAATAGATGTTTAATTAATGAAATCTGTACAACCCACGGACAAGAGAGCAATGAGCTGTCATTAAATTACCCCTAGTAGATGGATGGAAAAAAAGTCCTGCAATCTTATTGCAAGAGTGTGTTGAGGCCACCAAGAGCATGAAAGAAGCTAACAGTTCCTATTCCAATACACCTCATGAGTCCTAACTTAACAATGGTTCCTCTTCCCTGGAGCCATCGGGGATGCCTGGTGCCATTATGAGCTCCTATATGCTGTAGATAAAACCCAGACCATGGGTAGATATCTAGGGCACACCACNAGTCCTAACTTAACAATGGTTTCTCTTCCCTGGAGCCATCTGGGATGCCTGGTGCCATTATGAGCTCCTATATGCTGCAGATAAAACCCAGACCATGGGTCTAGGGCATACCAGTACCCCTGCTAAGACTCTGGTGCTCCCCAAATTCCACCACAGAGAGATTTTTTCTCTTCATGACAGACTGGGGACACAATTGTGAAGAATGCAGTGGAGAGAGTGCTTCCCGGCCATAAACTTCAGCTATCAGTTGCAATAAAGACAAAAAATTATCTTGTTTTATATGATTCAATGAAGACTAACATTAGATCAAATTTTTTGCTGGAAGCTTGTGAATTCATGTAATTACCCATGTTTTGAAGATAACTGAAATGCATCTGAGAATCACCTAGAAGCCCTTCTGCATTTACATGAAGCCGTCTCTGAAAAGCTACAAGTTGATAGCTAGAGTTAGGAACTTTGATCCCAAGAGACAAACTATTTCAATCTTTCAAGTCACTGAGGCATAGACAAATAGTGGAATGGGTAACTTATTTCTTTCTTAATCCAGAGAGGTTTCAGAGATCATCCAAGATATTGGTTACAGTTTTTGGAGGTGAATCATGGGCAAATATAAAGACGGACAGCTATGCCACACCTGATGCCAGTGAAAGATCCCTCTCTGTCCCAACCAGCACATCTCAGGCTCAGACCTGAAGTGTGTCTTTAAATGTGAGAAACTTCTGTGGTTGCTTTGGGCCAGACTGCCCATCTCTGTCAGACTGGGGGTCTGGGACATGCTCTTCAGCAGGTGCAGGATCTTCTGCCATCAAACCAGGACATCATTAGAACAGACAGGTGATGCCATTTGTCTGGAGATAAACTTCACCCGGAGTACAAGGTTTGTTTACCATGCATGCTGTCAAAGTAGGTGTGCATGGACCTTTGAGGGAGAAAGGCTTTTAGCCACAACACTGTCTTAAAGCAGCTGGGCAGTTTGAAAGGCAGCTTAGAACAAAATATCTATTATATATTGTTGATTATTGTTAGCTTTGTGCCATGAAAGTTTGTGAAGCTGATGCAAGACAAGAGCCCTCCAGTGCTAACTATTTCCAGTATCCCAGCAAAACTAACTTTGCTGCTGTTGTGTTTCTGTACATGCATTATTCCTAACATGGTTTGCTCTGCAGCCCACAAGCCTTGCTGGCACTTTGAAATGTTATTTGGATGAGAAATGCCAGACCTGGCAATGTGGTGATATAATACACTAATAAGAAAATTCTGAGCAAGGTTCAGTAGGAAGCAATTTTTATTTTATGAAAAATTCTTATTTAACATATTTTTTCTTAAAAGCAGTGATGCTATGTCACCCATAATAAATCATTCTTGTGCTCATTAATGTCTTTTTTATCCATCTCTGTTTCTGAATTATGGAAACAAGTTTTGGAGTTCAATGGGAGACAGATGAATGCTCTAACATTCTGATGTGAATCCAGAGTATTTTGTTAAACTCCTCGCACTACTTCCAAATACGTTAGAAATACTTTCATGGCAACAGACTACAAGGGGCTGTCTTTTTCTATAACATTCTAAACACACACACACACATTTTCCTTCCTGATTTTCTCTGCATGTGTCAAAGTTAGGCAGGAATTCTATAGCACTTAGTACTTGCTGATGCAGAAATGACTGCCAAATGAATGGTTTATACTGGAATATCTTATTATTTATATAAGTATGTTACAGTATGGACATTTAATTTAGTTCTCATTCCAAACCCATGACAAGTCACTTTGACACCTTTAAGAAATGTTTCACATATGGTAAGATAGAGCACTCAAAACTGTAAAAGGAAAAAAAATAGATGACTCAAATTAAAACAGAGATTTTTAAACAATCAAAGGAAATACTTCAAGCTTGTAATAACACATCTCAGCCATTTACTGTTTAATAATTTTAATGATGAATTAACATTTCTGGGGAACAAGGATGGTACAGTAGTTCTGGGGGCCAGCTATTTTCACTTCCAAAAGACAAGGCAAAATTTCACAGGCATTAATGGAAATGTCTTTTTGAATATGAGGAGTGAAAGCTTTCATGGAAGGTTCTGATTTGTTGTGGTGCTGCTGTAGATCTGAGTATGAGAGAATTCAGGCACCAAGCCCAGGTACTGAGACAGCCAGGCAGGGATTTGAAACTGCACCTGCACTCCCTGTGCCTGCCTGTTACCATCTCATAGCCTTTCATTTTACAAATAAAATAGTCATGTTTATGCCTCACTCTGGGAAAAATACCATTTTCGCTGAAACACGTTTCTGCCATAAAACTAAATCAGACTACTTGTGTAATGGAGCTGGATGGAAAGTAGCACCAAAGCTTGATTTACCGTGCAAGCTAAGTGGGGAAGAGTTTGGCTTCAAAGCTGACAATTTATACAGGGCACTTTCTCTATGAAGTGTGAGTTTGAGCCATGAAGTCTGGCTTTGGAATGGCAACTCTCTGGGTACTACCCAGATTAGGAAGCTCTTTCTCATCAAGGTGAGCTGCCCATCGGCCAGGATCCCTCACAGCAAGGAGCACACACTGGTGCAACTGACTGTGAGGGCTAATAGGCTAAGGACAGACTAATAACACTGAGTTTCTACCGTGTGGAAGCCTTCTTGCCATGCCTGCTTGCTTAGCTTCAAGATATCTGAAGTGTGGGGCTTGAAGGCAAGCATGGTTTCAGTGAGCAACCGAAGAACTTAATGACATGCTGCTCTTGCACCACAATATTGCACCAAAGTAGGAATGCCACAGCATTTAGAGGGCAGAAAGCAGGCAGGCACATATGGGGAATGGGCTCAGTTACAGCCAGATGGCTCTCCCGAGGCACCCACCTTGGGGTTTCCTTGCCACATCAGGCAAAGGCCTTCCAGCATCTGCCAGCACGGTGAGAATGAATAGAGGTGTCTGAGTTCTTGCCTGGGCCAGCAGTGGCCTGCTCTTGCTGTGCAGGGTGGGAGTGGGCTCCAGGGTCCACTGGGTTCTGTACATCTACACAGATAACATACACAGAGAGAAATAGTCAGGTATCATATAGGTATCAATCAGAAGACAGAAGTATTTTCTATCTAGAAGTAGTTAGTGTATAATAAATTAGAGAGTAAGAAGTTATCACTGAGACAAAGACCTAAAAAACATGAAACACAAACTGTTTAGTGTGTATTTTGCTTACATTTTTATAAAATAAATCTTTGACAACTCTTCTGAAGAACAAGGGCTTTTAGCCAACCTGAATGACATTACCCAGTGTTACCAAAACAAAGATAAAATACTCTCAACTGTAACTTCTGAAGCCTTTTTAAATCCATTTTGTTCTTTTTGTCTTCTCATCTGGATCTCCTCTAACTCACGTGGTCACTCTCCAGCCTCATCTTCACCCCTCCATTATCATAACTAGCTGTTCCCTTGAAACTAATTTAAAAGATCAAGATTTTCTTCCAAGAGCATCTAAGAGGGTGGGGGGGAAAGACAATATCTGAATAGTTTTCCTGGGGATTTTTATGTTTTCCTCTAGAGAATATATTCTGTGTCCCTGAGGGAGGCAGATGCAGCCCTTGCTGTCCCAAGCCATTCCCTCTGGAGGAGCAGCCACCACCCTGGCCATCTGGGAAGGCTCCTGCAGTGCACCACAACACTTTGCAGCCATGAGACCTACTGAAGTACGTGGGAATGTCTCCAAGAAGGCCTGTGGGATCAGCTAGATCAGGCACTGTATTTTAAGGTAATCTAGCCTGTGTAATAAGGGAAGTCATATTTTGTCCAAGGAGGCTCATGTGTATCCCAAGCCAGTTGGTTTCCTATAAGGCTGATACTGTAATGGAGTACAAGTACGTTCATGCTAAATGGAAAATGAAAGGGGACTACTCCACATTTCATGAAACAAAACACAAGTGAGTCAGTCTTTAAATCTTTCACCAGATAATTTCTCTCTCATAATGTGCTCTTTCTATCCACTAATTTGACAGTGTGTTCTTTTAAATGTAGGTATTTGATCAATGTCCCTGGGTAAGTTCATCTGGCTGATGAAACAAAACAGAAATATCTAACGACAATGTCTGGCACAGGTACAAACACAATCAGTATCTCCAATTTATCTTGAGATTGCATGCAAAGTACTCTGAAACAAAAACACACTACAGTTCTTCTATTTTTTGATGTTGAAAGATTTTAAAAAGTGTAATCCACATGAAGCTTCTGAATTTCACCAGCCAAGGCCGACTAAAAAATTGTATACTTCTAGAGGGTAACAGCACTATTCGTTGTTACTGCTAACTTTGTGCATCTATGTAGAGATTGGGGTTATTTTTTACTCTTCCTTATGGCATCCTTGTAAGTGCTTTGCCAAATCCTATGTAATGTTTAATTCATATGGCTTTCCTCTTCTCCTGTTTCTTAAGTGAAGTCATTAAGCTAAAACTTGAAATGGAAACTCATGCATCCACCTAGAAGGCTGAAGAATAAACCACAAAACAGACCTGAGCAAAGTTAAAACTGTGCATTTGAGAAATGCTGGGGTTATTCTAAATGTTTCCAAGCCAGGCACAGTGTTTCTAGTATTTACAACTGGATCTGTGTGCTGTTTTCAGAGGGCACCTATTGGTTAATGATTTATGTTTTAAGTCAGTCACAAACAATAATATATCTTTGAAATTTGTTACCATTGGTTCCACCAAATGGATAAAACCAGTAGTAATTTCTATGCCTGGAAGATTCCTACTGGATAAGGTTATGAACTATCTTCTTGCAAGAAGCGCTTTCAGAATACGGAATGTGTATCAATTGTTTTTACTTGGTTCCTCTGTTTCCAACATAAAGACTTCTCGTAGTTACTCAGGTAGAGTGGTTAATCTCTAATGCCTACTATCCAGCAAGTCACATCATCTACCTCTAGTCCATCTGCCACAGTCCCTTCTACTGTTCCTTTTCCTGTAAGAGGAAAAAAATCTGATGAACTTCTACATATAGCTCTAGATTCAGTCAAGAGTGAAGAAGAGATAAACATATTCACAGGTTTTTTTCAGGTTTACATCAGCAGAGGCTCTGATGTTATAAGGGAATGTCTAATTTAAACTGAACAGGGTTTTTTCTTGCTCTGATATATCAGAGAGAACAAAATCACAGTCCTGCGTAAATGTGCTAGGGAATGTGGAAACACTGAATTAGACACATGTTCCACTTTCTTTGTGCCTGAATCACCCTTGTCAAGAGCTTCTTTAGAGACATAATAGTGCAATCTGTCATTCACAGAAAGGAACACATGGAGTGTAAAATGCTGTTACTGGAATTTATCAAGAGCAGCTTCCATAACCTGTAACATTGTAAAAATGTTCACATTTTAGCATGCCAACAGAGCTTCACCATTGATGCCTCCAACAAATAGGAAGCACATGGCATATTAAGCTTGTTTCCTCTCAAATCCACAGTTCAGTTTTAGAGGATACACATGAAGAGAAAACCCAGTCATCAACTGCCCAGGTTAAAGAGGCAAGGCCTTTTCTTCTGTGACTGAAGTGGGGAGTCACATACAGCAAATGGACTTGACAACTTTTTGTTTCTGGGATTTAACAGCCATCAGAGGAGACCTAGAAAGTACTGAGATCAGTCAATGACCATCTCTCAATGGAAAGTGCACAGTGTCAGAGCGAGGCCAGAAATTGGAAATTTCATGAGCAAGTTTGTTCAGCCTTTCTCAAAAAAGACACTGCTTCAGGTAATCAAGTTGGGTCTCTGAATCTGAGACAGATGAAACAGCACTAACAGCATGCTGAACAATCACAACACTAGAATGAAATAAATCTGCCTTGAACTCCAGAGTTTAGACTGGATTTAAAATCCTGTTGCTTTGCTTGATTTTGACCCTAATGTATCAATTCACACTAAACTATATTTTTACATGTTCAAAAGGATGAATCTTCTCAATATGAAATAAATATCTGAGTCCATTTCTACAAGACACAAAGGAATGGAGAAAACCAGTTCCCACTGGCTGTCATGGGATTCGCTGGTGTTTCACATTTTTTAGGACATATTATTCCTACAGGCAGAAAAAGAACTTGTCTTTCTGATGTAGCTGAGCATGTATGCTTAGTACTTTGCATTTAGGAAGAAACAAATAGCCCTGTATATGCCACAAATTTTAACTAATGAGAATCTACTCACTCATTGTCTTTCCTAAACTGACACTAGATTCATGTAATGCATGGCAGTAGAGAGCATTAAGAGAAGTGCAAACCCATATTTCAAATGCATAATGCAATATATATTGTTTCCTGCTGATTTTTCTTCTTCTTCACTGGCCTTCTGGCTCAAGTTGGTATGTCAGTGTAGATATTACAGAAAAATCTATACAGTACTGACTCACTTTTTCACCAAATTTTTCAACAAACAAGGTGACAATGAAAGAATTTTACTTATACATCAATAAAGAGCATATTCTGTTTGTTGGCTTCAGTCAGTAGCTCCACCATGACAGCCTGTGTTTGTCAACTCTACTGCATGTTTCATCATTTGTGAAAGAAATAGATCTGATTAGAAATAGATAGGAAAAGAAAGAAATAGATATTGGGAACACTTTGTTTCAGCAAACTTCCCACTGATTTAATGAGAGGATGCAGGGAAGGTTCACACCATATTTATAAAAATATTAAGTCTTGATACACAGGGGTGTGTGCATACATTATATAGGTACATGTACAACACATACAGCCACACAGAGAGAAACCTTTCCTTTGTTTTCCTGGCTAGCTAGTTATTGAATAAAATTGAAGTGTGTAAGGTGCAAAGGTGTGAACTCCTGCAAGAATTTACCTTGGGTTTCAGTTCTGAGGTTTATCTGATTTTGACCCCCTGTGGCTCCCCCAAATTTAAAATAGCCCCATCTAATTTACTGGGGATGTAAGGTGCATCAAGCTGAACAAGATCTTCTCAGATATGGGTATTTTCTCTCTATTTGCATTCTTTCCCATTTTTGTTATGAATCTAAATTGATATTCTAAATGGTCAAATCAAGTACTGCTGGATTTTAGCATAGAAAATACTGCACATTTTCAAAAGTTCTACCCAACATCATAATGTGATATTAATGAGTATTACTAAATAGAATGGGTCTATTATAAAGTTTATAATTAAAAGATAGGATTACTCGAGTTGTAACTTCTAATGGGAGTTTGGAGGGCAAGGGTTGAATAAGGTCATATGGTTCTTTTTATTTGTTTACATGAAATGGGAAGGTTCTGTTGATTATTACAGAAATCTGCACTCTTCTTTTTGTATGTTAATGGAAAGTTTTTAGAAGGAAATACTGAGAGTTCTGTACCCAAAACAGATTTCATAGAACTATACATTCTTGGCAGACTAGTTAGACACATTTAACTTATGTGTGTCTAATCTGTATTTTTACGGGATTTCTCTATCCAACAGTTCTGCTAGCTGTACATTAATTCCATGCAGAAACACACACATCTGGGTGTTAGCATTTGTACAAGATTTGATTGCTTGCATATTTGCCTGTGAATTTTCAGATGTGGGCAAAGAAAATATTATTTCTTGGGCACTACATAAGGAAATAGTGTAAGTCTTCACATGACATCATATTATTCAGCATCAGATTATCAACCTGTATCACCACACAGTACACAGCAACTAGTTGTTCATTTAACATATGGTAGGAAATGTTTCTGCTTCATCAAATTCTGCATGTCATGATCATATAAACTTTGCAGCTTCTATTGTACCTAGAAAAGTGCCCTTTATGCTTAAAATGATGGAGCAAGAATCCAATTATGGGTCTCCAGAGACCAAATAACATTTCTCAGAAGAAAAAGAAACACTTACATCTTCTTAATTAATGAAGGTTACATAATATCAACAATATCTCAACACCCTCAGAGTCTTGAAAGACTAGCACAAAGGAAATCCACACCAAGAACAAGATCTTGCACTTCTTAGCTGCTTTTAGTGTACTCTAAGAGAGGTAACCAGAGACATGAATGTTCATCTTCTCGTCCCCAAGGAATAGCATCAATTTAAGAGCCATAATTTTATAATAATTAATAATAATAATGTGACTTCTCTTTGTAAAATATTTGCCTGACCCTGAAGAAAAAAGATTTGTGGATTTTTCAGAAATTCCTCCTTGTGACAATCCTAGTTCCATAATACTGCTGAGATTGTGCCAGCCTAGACTGTCTGCCACTCTGTGTGCCAGATGCCTAATTGGTAGATGCCTGAGAGAGGTTCAACAGCACAATTTCAAATTTTACTTTCATAAACCTCCTTCTACTTCTTATCTCATGGAAAATCCTCTTTCCCCCACACATTCTTTCAACTGCTTGCAACCCTCCAATAGTCACTCACCTAGCTGAAGGCTTCATCTTTTTTAAGGCCAGAGATCACTGCAGTCACCCTGCAGATCCAGCAATCCCTGGATCATTTGTGATGCCTATACTCTCACCTGGGATGTTGCAGGAACCATGCTTGGACTTTTCAGTTTGCATTCTTTGTTCATTCTTTTGGCCCTGATCCTTTAAATTAATGGCCCCACCTTTGTCCTCTATATTCAAATGTCTCAAAAAACAGTTTGAAAGATTAAGAAAACCATCTTCAGGTGCATCCCTCTCCTTGATGTATTCATACCACTCATCCACCCCTGCCAGCCACAATCTGGCATCCAGTTTGGCACTGAGAACATTTCCTTCTGTTTTGTGCATTAAACATGCTCATTACATCGCAGCTTTCGTGTTATAATTCACATAACTCACCCAATTACACTTTACTTCTTCTCTTCTTGAAAGCTGAAGCTCACTTCATGATGACTATAAGGCTCAGTTCTCAGACTTCTTCAGTGCATGTCAAATGCTAACCTCCTTCCACTTAAAAATAAACAGGAACGTATCACCCTCACCCACACTTTATTTGCTTCAGGGTATTTATTTTAAAAATAAAGGGAAAAAAAAAAAAAAAAGAGAGAGGGAGAGGGAGAGAGAGAAGTCACCTTGTTCTCTAAAATTCTTCCTAGACTTTGTCCAGGTTCTGTTCATTTCTTTCACCACTTGTCTTACATGATTGAAGTGAAAAAGAGTTGAAAATTAGGGTTAAGTTTGCCAGGTTATTCCACTGTGATGCAGTTATCTTACTGTTTCAGAGAAGTTTTGGATTTAAATACATCACAATCTGTTTTTCCATGAATTAAAATTAAACAAATTATAATTACAACAGCCAGACTACTCAAATACACATAAATTTGTGTGTATGTGTGTGTGTGTGTGTGTGTGTGTGTGTATTTACACACTTTAAAGAGTAATACCCTTATTGTTTTGTGCCCATAGCAGGTAGCAGACATAGAAAAATTTTTGTGCAAGAATCCCATGCTTTGCAGTTCAGTGTCACTCGATGAAATCTTCAGCCCTATGCCTGGTATCAGCTTCCTCAGCAAGCTATAGTGTGAATGAAGCAACTAAAAATTACTGCAGCAGTGACTAAACTCTGTTAGAAGAACAAAGGAATTCTGAGTCTCAAGACAGTGCAAAGTTTAGCCCCATTTTGCAAAGGTGTTTGAACTATGTCTCTACTGCTCAATAAAATAGGGCTGAGAACCCCTCTCTGTTCCTGAGGCTAAGTGGCATTTGCCACTAGGTCTTTGGGACTTTTGGTGNATAAGGGAATGCATGGTAAATTTTTTGAGTGATATTTTCATAACAAGAAGCCAAAGAAGGGAGCGGACTGAAAGCATGGAAGGGACAGCAGAAACTTCTGGAAGAGTGTAGGAGGACTAGTAGAATAGTGTAGGACAGAGGGAGTCAAACCAAGTGCCCTCTGGTACAGCCAAAGTTGTGCCTGGGTGCGTGGTAGCAGCCAAATGGTGTGCTGAGCTCATGCCCCCTCCTTGCACTGTGCAGCATTAGAGCTGCCATCAGCTTCTGCTTCCAGAGGAGATTTTGTGCCCTTATGCACCTTGTGCACACATGACTTG
>VYXF01012891.1:13775-61730 GCA_013397295.1 Polioptila caerulea | reverse complement strand
CCCTTGCCGGTCCTGCGGGGGGGGGGGGCCGGGGGGGGGGGTCTTTATTATTATTATTGTTTGACAAAAATATTTTATTATTTCTTCGCAGCTCGGAGGAGCAAGGGTTTTAGGGTGAGAGGTGGGTTTGCTCTCACGTTTCCCGGCGTTTCGTGTTACCGATCGTGGGGCACCCTGGGTGAGCGTCCCTGCAGGGGGCTGGGAGGGGGTACCCTCGGAGGGTGGGGGCACACACCTTTGCTTTAGGTTATTTTACTGCGGACAGGGATGAGAAGGTGGCGACGGCAGAGCGGCAGGGGCCGCCCCGCAGCCCGCCCGGCCGGGCCGAGCAGCATCGCCCTTATAAGGAATGTAATTCAAGGGCGAATGTCGTCAGCGTGGCATTAGCACATTTTTGTCATTAAATGTACTCCAGTAGTAATAGTTGTTTATATTTACAGGGCATTCTTGAACCCAAACCACATGCTCAAATCATCCCGAGATGACTGCGGAGCCGATGAAAGTCAGTACTTTCCGAGGACAGTTTTGGTGACAAGGGCAGCTCAGCTCAAAACCAGTTTAGTTTGGTGTCACCTATTTTTAGATATGGAAAATCTAAAAGAAGTTAAAGAAACGGGACACAGAAAAAAAATCTCAGAAAGTGTTGCGAATCTCAATCTATTTTTTCTTTTTTCACAAAATAATGCAAACAATCTCAGCCTCTTTCTAAAAATCTTGTATATGTATGTATATTAATGTATAGAGTATATGTACTGTATATTAATCTATATCTAAATTTTAAACCACTGCTTTATTTCAAAAGACCTCTCCAAAGTTTTCTACCATTTCAATATTTTATGAAGTTTTTACATAGAAAGCTTGTCAAAATTCTAATTTCTTTTTCTGCAGGTGATACAGACTTTGACAAATGGGTATTTCATATTTCCTATTAATACTTCTTGTATTGTCTTCAATTTATTAGTATAAGCTTTTGAAAAAATCTCCACTGGAATCATAGCTACTGTCACCGAGCTCATTTCTGTAAGAAAAGCTATTTTAAAAAGCTAGTAAAGCTATTAAGAAAAGCTGTAAAACAGCTATTCTGAAAAGTGGACATTTGCACTAAGTGGAAAACATTTCATACTAAATCTGAAGGACAAGGTGCTGTTTAACATGTTACTTTCAGTCTATACAATCCTTATGACTACTTTTTCTATTAGGTGACTCATGTCCAGCAAACATGTAAACGGATGTGTACAATTCTATGTAGGTACAATATGCTTTAAAACATAGATTCATGGGTGTTTAATGTTATTTGTAACAGTATAGCTACAGAAATTCAAACAATAAATTCTTTCTTAAGTATTTGAAAAGGATTTGTGTCTTTTCCTTGATTTGTTTTTCAGCCAAGGGCTAAAGCCTGGCCCTGTTCTTTTTGAAGACCGTGGCAAAATTCCCACCTACACCCCGAGGAGCTGTGAAGTCAGTCAGAGATTTTCCATGGACTTTGGATCAAGCCCATAGCATGACTCAATTTAAGAAGTGATGAATTCTCTCTCGTAGAAATGCACATTGCCTCTGCTTAGATAACTGCAATTTGAGGATTTTTCCACCCCATATTCTAGGGTCCTAAATGAAGAAAAACTTTGGTAAAAAATTTCCTTGAAATGGGTCCAGCCCTCTCTGCCCTCCTGTCCCATCCCCCCGCCAGGTACTCACCTCCAGTTTGGGATTTGCTCTAGGTGGCACCACTCTCACACAAACCCATTATTTCTGTCACTGTTTGCCCTCTGATCTGTCTCCCCCATAATCCTCTAGCAAATGTATAAGGAGATGCAGGGATTCACTGGAGCCCCAACAGCAGCACCAGACAATATGACATGAAAAGATAGACCCACACTCCCCATTCTTGATTTCTGCCAGTAGCTCCCCTGCTTTCTTCACTCTGCAGTCTCCCTGACCTCCCTTCAGTGAATATGTCCCAGGATAAGTGGTTTTATGTGAGTAGGAATGGCTTTAATGCCATCTGCAAGTCAGAGAAAACTCATCCACCCCTCGCCACTCACCACTGACTAAAAGGAAAGAGTCAGGGTCTCTTCGGATGCAGTCTCCGTAGAAGACCAGGCTGTTGGGGTAGATTCTGGTAATGAAAACTGCTGACTTTGAAGAAGTCATCTACTTCAGATCCTCCAAGGACACAAATGCATCCAGCCCAGGGCTGGAGCAGGCACTACTGGAGGATGACGGGCCCCTCCTGCAGCCTGGCCAGCCCCAGATGTCCCCCAGCAGCTGGTGCATGTTCGTATCTGCCATACCTATCTCTCTCTGCTCAGCCAGCTTCAGCAGGGGGGTAAGGTGAGCCCCTGGCTGCATTTTCAGCTTGCTGTCAGTCTGTGCTCAGTATAGTTTGGCTGGACCCCAGAGCCCGCCTGGGACTCTTCAGATCACATCTGTGTTTGATTACATCTGTTTGGAGCATCTGTTTATGTCTATCTGTGGCATTATAAAGGAATCTCTGAGGCCTGTTTTGTTGTCTCATGCAGAAATGAAGTGGTGTCAGCGAGTCAGCGCTGCAGCACTGTCAGTGACCCAGCAACCAGAGCAGAGCCCAGGGAGGAGAGGAGAGGAGAGGGGGCAACAGGGAGGAGCAAATGGGTGGTCGGGTTTTATCCACCAGTGTCAGCTCATGGACTCACTGCCACCAGCACTCACTGACATTTCACCTGCAAAGTCTACTTGTGGTTATATATGTCCAGAAGAGACACTGTAATAATTAATGCTGCCTCATTTCTTGCAAATGCCTGCTGTCCAAGGAGTGAATAAAAGTGGGAAGAGTTTGTACATTTGTGTGCATTTCCAAATAATGACTTGGAAACGGGTGTTTGCTGGTCCCAGTGCTTCCTGCTCAGGTGTAAATCACTGGACTCTCCAGCTGGTGCAGCAGTACTGGCTTGGAAAGACCAGAGGAGAAGCAGAGAGGACAGAAGCCAGGTAGAGCTTATAGAAATCAGCATTTATTTATGGCATAATAGCAATTAATCTCACCCTTTAGTTTTGTGGCAACTGTATCTAGTCTCTGGTTTCATTCAACCAGAAACAAAATCAAAGCAGGTTAGTGACACTGATATTTCATAAATCTTCTGCTGTCGTTTACAAATAAGCAAGTTTTATCCAGTTGAAATAGGAGGTGGAAAGCAGTGTGGCATTTCATCTATGGTTGTGTTGAAACGGCAGATTTGCAAATGCAGTGGGTTGGGTTTTTTAACTAGATGTGGAGACCTAATTGACTATGCTTAAAAAAGGAGGGACAAAATATTTATGAGAACCCACACTCAACTCTTCAAAACAGACAAGAGTGCTAACCTGACTGTCCATTACAGAGTGAAGGTCAGCAAGAAGAACACCCAGTGTGACCTGTGTGCTTCGGGATACTGGTACGGCTACAAGCACCTGTAAGCAAAAGCAGCATAAGCATTTTGCAGCTGAGCAATCTGGGACAGGAAACTGGCTAACAAGCCTGGAATTCCAAACTCCTGATAGCCCAGTGTTATCTCAAACACCTTTTAAGGCTCATTTGTAGATGAAGGTTCTCAACCAAAAGAGACTTATAAATTCCCTGAGCATCTGAGGAAGACAGGTGCAAGTGTCACTGAGACATTTTCCCACGTGCTGCATCAAGTCTTGCCTTCTCTGCCCATCAAGTTTGGCTCTGTCCATTGGGACTGGCACTGCTGTGACCTCTGAAGAATGCTGCTATTAATTACACAGCTTTGTTCTCTCACACTGCAAAGCAAAAATCTCATATTTTACCTTTCACTGCCATCAGCTTTCTCTATCACAATGCGGTAATAGTGCAGGTTGTGTGATCTGATAGAACATAACACAGTGTACAGTTAGCATTTCATCAGAGCCTGTTCTCCCAGAATTCCCTACCACTTCCAAAGAAATGGTCATTTGGGCAGAGTTTCACTGGCAAAGTGCTGTCAGTAAGTGATTGTTTCTGTGATGAAAAAATCTTGCAGTTGATGTACATGATCTCTAACAGCTGCTCATTTCCTTTTATCTATTGATAGAATTATTCCTTCTAGAAATAAATATGGGCTTGACGAGAAGTCGCTTTGCCACTCTCATTTTATTGCATGGAATTCATTGATTGAAGTCCCCTGTTGCAAGCTTATACTTTACCTTTCAATGTCATCAGTAATGGGACTGTCCACCTCCAAAATTAAACAGGAGGCATCCATAAACATAAGGTATAATGAGATCTCGAAGAAATAGTGTCCAGTGCTTGGATTGTGAGTCTTGTTGGCACAGCCTTTAAAACTTTCTAGGTATCTGTTCTATGCTTATGGGATATTTTATGTTTCTCTGTCTTTACCAGGTCAAAGACATACATCCTGATTTGACCCCACTAAAGAAAAAATCCCCTTAAATACCTCTTACATTTTACCTAGAGCTTTACAAATTCATACCCATCTCTTTTCTGCTACATCTCAGACCGCTTCAGCTGATTTTTCCCAAAATTTTGCCAGTTTGTCCCTACAGTTCAAATAGTAATGTCCTAAAGGTAAGATAGCATGGCAGTGGAGTGGGATCACATGAGAGCTATTGCAACTCTCTTTTATGAGATAAACAAGCACCCAAATCATCTACCAAGGCTGG
Source organism: Polioptila caerulea (assembly GCA_013397295.1). Classification (NCBI taxonomy): domain Eukaryota; kingdom Metazoa; phylum Chordata; class Aves; order Passeriformes; family Certhiidae; genus Polioptila; species Polioptila caerulea. Next base: position 57,089 of record VYXF01012891.1, on the reverse strand, counting down.
ACTGGTACAGCAATGAAATGAAGGGGCATATCCACCCTGACATTCACTAGCTTGCCTTATTTTCACTATCTATTAATTACTTTTCATAAACATCTTCACACAGTTTTTTTTTTCCTCAGTCAAATTTCATATAGTTGATTTCTATCCACATTCTTTTCTTTCTGTATTTCTTTGCTTCATTCTCGATTCAGCAACATTTCCTAACCCAGTGTCATTTCAAAGTGCCAGTGATATGCATTGTATTCCCTCTGATTGTTAATGAAGGTGTCAAAGATGATGTCAAATACAGCTCTCACTAAATACTCCTTTCTTTATTTGATATGCTACCAGTAAACCTGACGCTTTTTTTTTTTTTTTTTTAGAGCCATTTAGGCACATTTCTAATTTCATGCATTCTCTCAGGAATTTAAAATTAATTTCCAGGTAAGATTTTACTATGAAACTATCTAATAAAATGCACATATAGTTATTGTATCTCTTTCAATATACACTTTTGTGATTCGATAGAAAAATGTATGATTAGTTTCCCATGTCAGGTTTCTTTCTTGACAACCCTGTTGTAATCAGTTTGCACATGTAAAAGTGCTTCCCTGAAGTAATGAATTTATTGCACATGCAGTATAAAATGTGGACTAACTTTAAGTCCTGGGTGTGAGGAGGATCCAGGAAGGACGACAGCAGTGAGGGAAAGTTGGTTTGTTTTTTATTTTTTCGTCCTGGAACAGTTTGAGCTCAAGGCAGGAGAAGCCGGCTGGCTGAATGAATTGTCTTGCCATGTGCCACTCCTTGACATTGTTTTTCCTGGAGGATTTCAGCATTTTCCCCTCACATGACTAATGTCATATTGGGGAGAAGACCCTTGGAGCTTCCAGGAAAAGGTTTGGGTTGGATGCACATCCCTGGCACATTGCATACAGTCAGCAAGGCAACTTCAGAGTGGAAAACTCCTGTTGTGGTCAAAACTAAGAGGAATTCACAATAAAAATAGTTTGTTATCTGAAAATACAGAGTCATTTAATCAAGAAAGGCCAACCTCCTGGGGAAAGAAGGGGAACAAATTCTTGATGGGACCTGTATTTTTTTTCTTTGTGAATATTTCATCCTGTTCCTTCCGAAATCAGAGGTCTATATCTTAATGTAGAGATTTCAAAATGACATGACTAAACATCCCATTTATTGTAGGCTGGGAGAAGCCTCCTGGAGTAACCAGAAATCACAGGTTAGAAAGAAGGGAGAAGTGTTGATGATAGGCAGGGTACATGCAGAAGATTTGATTTGACTTCTGGGACTATGAAATCTAACGATCAAAAGCAAAGTAAACCAAATCTTTAATTTGGTTTGGCCTGCGTGTTGGTGGAAACATCAATTCTTCACCAATCAACTTTTGCATTTTTCCAAAAAATGGTCTTTACTAGTACCAAAATCTCCTCTAGCACCTTCACTATCTATAATTTGCCAAAAAACCCATTTCATTTCTTCAGCTGCCATAAAACATAGCAGTCCAATTACCACAGTTACAGGTCAGACTGGTCAATAGGCCCTCTTATGTGCCTCTTCTGTTTGCCTCTTGTGCAGCTGGTCTGACTTCCACACCTCACTGCCAGGGAGCCTTTGCTACCCAGGGCTGGATTTTGGCCCCCTTCTCCACTTCCCCAGGCACGCTAACAAGGGCCATCACTCTCCGAGCCAATTTTAGCCTTGGAACCTGCAGCCGTGGAGCTGTTCCCCAGACCATTTCCTTACAGCAGAGTTCCTCTCTGCCCCAGGTGCCTCATGCTCAGTCTGCTCTAGGCTGGGGTCCCTCATGTCGGGAGCTACTCCACTGTTTCCAGCTATAGCTTTGGGAAGAGAAAACCAGTCCCAGGATTCTGGTGCTGACTGGAGCCACAGCGCTGCCTCCTCCAGACGAACTCTCTACGCCCCAGTGTTCCACTTCCTCCTCAGTTCCTGTTCCAGCTGCTGTCGCAGTACCTGACACGGAATAACACACGCAGGTGTGAACATCATTCATGCAAAACATGGAACAGAAGCGCTTGTCCGACACCTATTTGTCCGTCACTCATCCACCCCACGGAGTCAGCCCGCCGCCCGACCGGGCTGCTCCCAGACAGCACGGGAACATGGCAGGGGTCACGGTGACAGGGCAGGGGTCGCGGTGACAGCATAGGGGTAGCTGTGACCGGGCAGGGGTCCCGGTGACCGCACAGGGATCCTGGTGACCCAGCAGGGGTGGCGGTGACCGGGCAGAGATCACGGTTACAGTGAAGGGATGGCGGTGACAGCACAGGGATGGCAGTGACCCGGCAGGGGTCACGGTGACTGAGCAGGGGTGGTGGTGACCGGGCAGGGGTGGCGGTGACCTGGCAGGGGTGGCGGTGAGAGCGCAGGAATGGCAGTGACCTGGCAGGGGTGGCAGTGACCACGCAGGGGTGGCAGTGACCCGGCACGGGTCCCGGTGACAACGCAGGGGTGGTGGTGAACGCGCAGAAGTGGCAGTGACAGCGCAGGAATGGCAGTGGCCCGGCAGGGGTGGCAGTGACCCGGCAGGGGTGGCAGAGCGCTCTCCCTGCCCGCGGCCATCCCGGCGCTCCCGCCGCGGGCGCTCCCTGCGGGCGGCGCGGGGCCAGGCTGGGGCCGCAGCGCCACCTGCTGGCCATAAGCGGCCACGGCGGCCATCCCGGCCCCGCGCTGCTCCAGGCGCCGCGGGAGAAAGGAGGAGAGCAGACACGGGAGAAAGGAGGAGAGCAGACACTGGAGAAAGGAGGAGAGCAGACACGGGAGAAAGGAGGAGAGCAGACACGGGAGAAAGGAGGAGAGCAGACACGGGAGAAAGGAGGAGAGCAGACACGGGAGAAGGAGAGCGGACGCGGGAGAAGGAGAGGTGCTTCTGCTCGATTTGCGCTAATCAGCAAATGAGAGCTTTCCACTCTTAGAGGCAGGCGGCTGGGAACTGATTATTAGTGGGATTCTAAAGAAGAAAAACTTTGCGATTCCCATTCTCCTAGTGTATTAATAAACCACAAATTTTATGATACTTTATGACACTTAAGGATCCATTAAAGCCTAGTGAAGGTGTCACATTCCGGCCACTTTGTCCCTGTATGAGTTAGACACCTCAGATTAATAACTGCAGGAGAGCTCGCCCGTGATGGCCTCAGGCTCACACATTGCACATGCCCACCATGTCTTCAGTGTGTCTCAGTAGCACCAGCGAGAAGCAAAGCAACAACAAAAAAAGGTGAGAGGGCTCCAGTTCTCATTTTGCCTCCTCCAATTCTCATTTCCCCTTTTCTAATTCTGAGTTTCTCAACTGAATCAACTCCAGCAGAGTTGCTCATCATTTAAACCAGGGTGAGAGCAAAACCACGAGTTTTCTGGTCCAGAGGTGAAAAGAGAGACTGTTGTAAGAGAGGGAGTGGAGAGTTCTGAGGAAAAAGACCTATTGCTGATGCTGCTGCCATGACTAGAGACTGAGCAGGGAAGACCAAGGCAGCCTTGGGATGGGGAGTGAAGGAGGGATCAGGAATAAAGCACGGGTCAGTGCAGAACATTGCCTGTGTATTCAGGTGAGAAGGGTCAGCTGCTCCAGTCCAGCTGGGTGGTGATTCTCAGGGCTGTTTTCTAACTCCATTTATTCTTAGGAACACAGGAATAGGCACACTGTATCAGGCTTAGGCATCCAATCCACTGGCCTGGCCTGACACTGACTCATGGCATGTGCTGCAGAGAGCGGCATGGGAACCCTCTTGTGCCAATGCCTTGCAAATGCCTGCTTCATTTCTGTGCCTCAGGCAGGGACTAGACCCCAAGGCAAGGGGTTTGTTCTAATCCATTTCAGTAACTGCATGTGTAGGAGTGTTATCCAGTTCCTATCTGAGATTGTTAGCTATGGTTCAAACTTCTATAGGTAACTCATGAGGGTCTAAGGACACCCAAGCTTGGGTCATTTATCCTTCCAGCCTCTTTCCCTAGCTTCTCAGACACGACAGCAAATACTTCCTCTGTTGCTCCTTAAAGTGCTGGATTCTCATCCTATCACCCAGTTTCTATCCAGTGGGTGATGGTTCACATTGCACACTCTGTTCTTAAAAGCAGAAACAGATGCTGTTCATGTATATTTAATTGGGCCGACCTGTTATGCAAACCCGGGCAGTGACTGGTAAAGCTTGCAAATTCCTTTGTCCATAAACTCATGACGTGCCCTACATTCTGCCACCATGCTGCCGTACACATCTCATCCCTTCTGGTTAAAGCAGCTTCTCCTTGAACCTGGCAAATGTGACAACTGTTAAAATATGTTACATTATCTGTAGGAGTCACGTGTTCCTTCTTTCCAAATGAGTTAATGCAGCTACAGTTTAAATTTTTTTAAATAATCCATTACCTGCTTAACTGATTAGGTGTTGACATTGATTTCATTTGAGCATGTTGAGGAGGTCTTGTCAGACCTTGTTAAGCTAGAAATGCTTCTGCCACCACTCATACATGACAGCAGCCTCATTTTCTAACTTAATGGCATTGGCTTTATTAGGAGCGCATTTGCCATCATTCATCTGTCCAATCAGAGCTCTACAGCACTTGGCAGGAACTGCAGCAGGGAACATTTCTCTTCTGTAATGATATGTAGGTCAGTCATCCAACACAGTATTTAGCCTCCACTGGGACAGGTACAATGGCATGAAGCCAGCCACAGGAATTTGCTCTTACAGGCAATTTAAACAGAGTTGAGTGCCCTCTAGCTCAACTATCCAGAGGTCTTAGGACCTTAGGTCCAGAGTCACAAAGGTCGTGAGTGTCTAGCATCACCCTTGTTTCGTTAAAGAGATATATCAAAATAGAATATCTGTGCTGTTGGGCCATAGGAACTTTCAGGGATTGCTTTCTCTTTAAAAAAACAGCCTTTTAACAGGAAAGTTCACAAAAGTTTTGCATAGCTCTTACGAGATCAGAGTTCAGTCCAGCATGTTCTGGACTGAACATAATCTGTTGTCCTTTCTCATGTCTCAGGCTCCCATTCACTGCCCTCTCTCTGCTTTGAGCTCACCCCAGCCCAGAGGAAAGAGTTACTATGCAGCTCTGCAATGTTACTTAAATATGTGCCAATATTGTCACCCTTAGCATATGGCCCCAAATACTCTCATGTCCAATGACAGAAGGAACAGATTTCCTTTTCATGCTCAAAGTTTGACTTAGCACCCTTAACAGACAAATGGCAGCTGACCCAAATATATTTAAGCAGTCTTGGACATCTTATTAGTAGATACACCAAAATGAGATTGTATGTAACCATAGCAGCTCTCAGGTCCCCAAATGCCCTCTACATTTACAAAAACCCCAGATAGTACAGTCCATTGCTCAAGACTTCGTCCAGGAGGGTTGAGAACTCAAACATCTGGTTCAGCAGAAGAGCTGAACATTCACAGTTCTTGCTAGATTCAGGTAAGACCATGTAAGACAAAGTGTCACAATGTGAAAATTCAAAACTGTTGCAGTCTCAACTGATGTTGAGGCACAATGCTAGACTGCAAAATCTTGAACTTCCATTGCCACAAAACCATCCAAGACCATCCTTTCATGTGGAATTAATATCTCCAAGACATGTTTTGTCCTGCATACTGTCCAAGCCTGAACATGGATACAGAGTGAAGTAAGTATTTTCTATCTCTCTTTCAGTGCCCAGCCTTTTTTCTTCTATCATGTGGCCAGTAGTTTTGTATCTTCATTATAGCTGTGAGGATGTCTCTTTGGAGCTGATGCCTGTTTTGCATCATACATCGATTAGTGAAGTGTTTGATTAGGAAGTAGGTAAAGCTTTGTAACTCAATGGCAATCTAAATCTGAGAAAAAGGAACCAGATGACAGCACTGTGGGTAGTCACAAGCTACAGAGAGGAAGTTCAGAAAGCCCAAGGCACAGGACTGATAAACCCTACTGCAATATAAATATTTCTGTTACTTTGACTACTAAAAATACCGTAAGTCTAGATTGTCTGAAGTAGACCCTGACAACCTAGCTCAGGGATGCATTTAAGTCCCAGAAGAAAGCCCAAGCTGCCCAGTTTTCAGCGCCACCAGACTCTCAGGGCACCTCCATGCTGTGCATCAAAGCACCCTGTCAGGCTCTGTCTATGCTAGCAGAGCAGAAAAAGGGACAGAAACAAAGGGACAGGCAAGAGCTAAGGGCAGGTTGGGGCTCTGCCCTCCCAGCTGGGTGTTCTGCCCTTAGTGCAGGATTGTCCTTGTTCTTGCCCTCCTTTCTGGCATTGTGACTTTGCATTCCCAGCTATGCAAAAAGCCATCCCCAGCAAAAGGGAGGAATCTGGCACTGACACAAGTGCCTGATAGACTGGAGGAATTTTCAGTGATGTAGAGCCACGATGCTTCAATGCAGTAATATCCTATATTCTAGTATTTTAATATTCTAATATTCCAGTTCTCAGGTGACTGAAAACATCTGTTGTGAAGCAGAAAGAGTTTTCAGATATTCTGCTGCCATGCATCTAGAATGTTTTGTCTCTTCACATTTTCCCACACAACACACCAGCTTTTTGGATTGCCTTTTTGAGACTCTATCTATTAACTGAGTTTGGTCTGTCTGACTCATTTAGAGGCACTGTATCTTCTTCCTGGAGCTAAAGGGACTTGTATCTAAATTAGGTGATTTGAATCTGTTCATATGGAAAAAAATACTGTATTAATTTACCTTCATTGTGATCCACTACTGTCTTGCTGCCTTCTGGGAGAATAATGCTCAACCTGTCTGAGCAAAGATGTTTCAAATTGCTTATGGTTTCTAGCTCCATATATGAATTCCAAATCATGGTCCAAATTTGCCCCAAGTTCAGGTTTGTAGTATTGCTGTCTTCAATGACATTGCACAGTGAAATTTTCATAGGAAGTCTATGAAAACTTACTTTAGATGAGAGGCTAAGGGTCTGGAAACTCACCCTCTCAGAAATATGTTCATAAATCCTACATGATGAAAAGTCTTTTAGGAATATGAACCCCTTACAAAGAAGATGAAAGTTTGCTGGCCAATGTTTTTCTCATTTTCACGTGGCTATGACCAACAAACAGTAAAGTGGCAGGAGAGCCTTGTGATTAATGCTCAGCAGACCCTGCTCACATCCCAGCTCTGTCTCTTATTTCCATACTTTTGGCCAGTCCAAAGGAAGTAACTGGATGTGTCTGAGAGGTGCTGATGTGCACAACAGCCTTTTTGTCTGGTAGTCCATGACGGCTGCCAGACAGCCAGAAACCCAGTAGGTTCCTGGTGGAATCTAGGTAGGGCAGAGGCTGTCTCTAAAAACAATATAGTCCTAACCAAAATGACAGGCCCAGCAGGTCTGTGTTCCTTGACTGACTGTGTGCTTCTTACTGTATACATAACTCATACAATACGTTATTTGTGAGATGGGGACAGTAATTGTTTCTTTTTCCCTGATCCTCCTAGGTTGTATACTGCTTCTCCCAGAAGACAACTGCATGCTACACTGACTATGCACAGCCCTGATCCCATTTGGGGCCTCTAGATGGTACTGTAATATAATAATATGGTAAACTGACAGATGGGTACTTCTAAAAAAAATGGCCATTTTGCAGGAAAATGTCAGAAAAGGAATAAATAGGTTAGCCAAGTTCTAGCTTCTGTAGCTGGATGGTATAAAATATATGTAATGAACAAGAGGAGGATTTTTGTTCATCAGACGTACCTGATGGAAAATCTAAACTATTGCTAGCTCTTACATGTGGTACAAATCCACTCTCTGTACCCATCCTTAAACACTTGCCAGGTTAAAAAAATCCAAGTATAAAAATTTAGCTCTTGTTATACATGCCAATGCTTCTTCAGTGGGTGACACAAAAGTCAGTATTCTCTGCTTTGCAATGGGCTTTTCCTGGCAGTCCCTTTGAACATAGGTAACTGTCAACAGGAAGCTATCACACCCTGCTCCAGAGTTTCTGAAGAAAGAATTTCAGAGATTCAAAATCCCTGAAAAGGGAACACCCCTGTCAAGGGAAGACTTTGAAGTGACACTAAACATATATTTATAATTACAGATGAGGCGATATAGTATGCACAAGGAATAAAGACACGCAGCGTGTCCTAGGGGCATGGCAGGAGAGGTGACATGCATCATGAAGCCTTGTTAAACTGCTCACTGGGGCTGAGGAAACCTGAGGCTGGTGTCTCCTATCACTTTCCATGTCACAACACAATCCTTTTGTTCGCAGGAGTGTGCACACCTCACATGCACTATTGATATCCCTTAAACACATGACAGAACTCTTAGGCCTACCTCAAGAAGGGAACATAATCTTGTTCACAGACCCAGCACGGATGCCAGAAGGGATGCAGGGCAGATTTTTAGGTAGCTCAGCTCAGTGTGCTCCCTGTGAGAGGCCTGAACTCAGGCAAACAAGCCTCAAGAGGATCGCTTGGAAGGAGTTAGAGACTTGCTGCCATTTGCCTGGAAGGCTTGGAGAGAAAAGCAAAGCCAAAAACAGCCAGAACGTGTACGTTTCTATTTAGAGATCTAGTTGTCTCCATCTCTTTGTGTGTGTGCACATATGCATGCAAGAGTGATTATGATCTCAGAATGAAAGCAGTTTATTAAAGCAGTCAGTTGTTTTCATAATAGGAAAACATAATGTGTGTGCATACACACACACACACACACACACACACACACACACACATATATATGTATATATATATCTCCTCACCAATGTGTATTTTCCATGCATAAAAGTCTGCAGCACTGACTCCCCTATTTGGGAAATTCCATGGCTGTTATCTTTTATTGCACAAAATGCCTGAGTGAGCGTCCCTAGAGAGTCAGAGCCCCTGACATCTATTGGAGGACGATTTTCCTCTACTACAAGTACTAGGCACTTGGTTCCAAACCCAATGGATCAATAGTTATAACCATACTCTCAAAGATGATTTGAAGNTATATATATATCTCCTCACCAATGTGTATTTTCCATGCATAAAAGTCTGCAGCACTGACTCCCCTATTTGGGAAATTCCATGGCTGTTATCTTTTATTGCACAAAATGCCTGAGTGAGTGTCCCTAGAGAGTCAGAGCCCCCAAGATCTATTGGGGAATGGTGATTTTCCTCTACTACAAGTACTAGGCACTTGGTTCCAAACCCAATGGATCAATAGTTATAACTATACTCTCAAAGATGATTTGAAGATACATGTGTGTGTGTACAGATGTCCAGATGAAAACTTCCTTCCATCTCACCAGGGAACTGTAAGAAAAAACTCAAGTTACAGCTTTTAGCCAAACTGAGCTAAGGGCATGGTGAGCAAACACTCCTGAAGATTGCATTAAAATCACAGCATTTGCCTCACTGAGATATCTGTCAGTGGCACCTTCAGTGATTTTCCTTTCCTAGGAATGAAGAAGGCTACAAATAGCAAGGTTTGTCTTCAGCAAGTGACATCCATGATTATTTAAACCATGCTTTAAACCCAGAGTGCTTTATCCAGAGGGAGAGCACACATGGTGCCTGAAAATGATGCATTTCCTGTGCAAATCTGATTAGAGGATCACTTCATGGATGAAGTGTCCATCTGAACTACACATCAACAACTACTAAACAATAGATGGCAAGAATCCCTGACATACTGCTACTTCTTGTTTCTGTTTCATACATTCCTCTTTACCCGTGGAGTTTAACTGACACTGCTCTTTGTGTTTTGCCTGCCAGTTTTGATCAAGCCCACATAAAGAAGGATGCATGTTTAAACTACCACAGAAGGAGTAATTCAAATCAAATACAGGTTTGCATGAAAGCTTTGGTGTATTATTTGATGGTAAATTTATTTTAAATCTTCAAGACTGCCATTATGAGATGGTATGCCACATACTGGTTGGAATAGTAATTGAATCTGAATGCAAGTCATCCTTTATATAGCAATGTTTTTCTGTCCTCCTCTGTGCATGTGGAATAAGTTTGTTTTATTTTAGGGCTCACTTGGGCTACAAGATTTTCAATTCTTTGCAGTCAGATATGACTGTCTTTCAAAAAATTAGGCCAAACCATGATCTCCTTCCTTACTTCCCTTGACTTACACAACAGCCACCCTGAGTATCTTTACACAGTGATGTTTTGACAGGACTTCCAATCAGAAAAGTATCCTATTGACACAGGTTACTCTCAGGATCAGGGTTGATGAGCAACTCATGTGAAACTTAAACCCTTTTCTCTTAAAAGTAATAGCCTGTTCCTCCCTAAGGAATGGTTTAACATGGTTTAATTTACAGCACAGCTTGTCCTGCAGACTCAATAGAGATTAGTCTGGTCATCTCCAAGGCCTTTTGAAAATGTTCAGTGGTAGACACTGGACAAAGATTGTTAGTGTGTTCCCCAAAGAGACTTCTCTGTCACCTGTCTAGAAGGCAGAAAGAATTCAAAGGCACCTGTGTCCACCGAGCAACTATATAGGTAGGAAGTGAGGTCTTGGGAGCAATATGAACTCAGAGACATGGGTGGGACTGCACCAATAGCTGATGTATAGAGCACACACAGCCCCTGGAGCCATGCAGATCTCTTAGCGGCCCAGGGCAATGATGTCCTGATCCTGATCCTCAGTGTTTTCACACACTGACCTCCTTCACAGCACAACAAAGCAAACTACCAGGAGGTGAGTCTGCACTGCACTGCGCCCCTGCAGTGTTAATGCCAGAGTCTTCTGGGCAAGTCTGGAGAGCTCCCTTTATACCCTTCCCCAAAGGATAGCCACACACGCTGCTTGCAGACTATTTTTCATCTGGGATGTTTTACCCCATCTGGGAGAGCTGGAGGACAGAAGGAGATTGCAACCCAGATTTGCTATCGACTAGAAAAAAAGGTGTGGAACAGACAGGACCTAGAGGCTTAGCCCTTTGGAGGAAGAGCATACACAAACATTCCTTAAGAGTTTTCCCAAAGTTTCTCTGGTGTAAGTGTCCATATGAAAATTTCACTTATATAAGAAGTTCACCACATATAATGAATGTCTCATCCTTTTTTGAGAATGTTTCTCTCTTATCTATGTAGTCTATGTGCTGCATGAGCCTTAGTGAGGGAAAACAACACCATATTAACAAAAAACATAAGATGATTTTGTAACATTCTTATTTGTAAATGCTCTGCTTAGATGTCATGGTGGAAGCTTTGTTGCACAGTAGTTTTCAAGCAACTTTGTCATAGATCTAGACTGAATCAGTCAGGTCAGCTACAAATATCAAATAAATCTATAATTCCTCCCTAAAAGATTTACAAAAAGTACTTAAAGATTATGGGCTGTAGGCAAGAGAGTGAATGAAACAATGAAAGGGTCGTAGTGGGTGCAATCTACCAGAAATTAGCATTTTTTACTTCCTCATCGATTAGTGAAGCTTGAACCATTTCCAGCAAGCCTAGCATTTGTAGCTATTGTTTAGTGAAACATCAGCTGGTTTTAAAGCCATTTTTTCTACAGCATCATATTATGTATACTTTCTTACTATATAATCACATTTCATAGTATTTATTTTAACAAATTGAAAGCTTATTACAAATATTGTCCTTTCTAACATACTGGTATTTATACTGGTATTTATATTAATCCTACTTTGAAACAAACACAGCTAACTTCTATTAATGTAAGTTTTATGTTTTGACCAGCCATAACAAAACTGCCTTCAAAGTACGTGGAATAAAAATCCTATAAATGAAGATTTGCTCTGCTGTCATTCACTGCAGTCCTAAAATGTCTGACATAGCTGATGTCTGACTGAAAGCAAACATTTAGCTCTCTTGATTGGGATGATGCAGATATGATGTGACATTATCACGTTACTTTGATTGTACCTTAAGAACATTTGTTTTGATCTTCTCCAGCGGTTGTTTTCTTGCTCAAAGAAGACAAGAAAACATCTATCCATATGCTGTATCCACAGCACTGCATCTCCAGCTGCTGAATATTGGAAGGCCCTTATATTACTGGCCTAGTGGTGGTCTGCTTCCATTTCCTCTGTCACTGTTCCCAGGTGTTCCACCTACCTTCCTGCATCACCATTACTGTTTTGTATCACCTAGGATGTCTGATGCTTCACTGAAACTGACCCTGTAAAAAGCAATAAAATATCTTTACGATGTGTGAGGCNAAAAAAAAAAAAAAAAAAAAAAGAGGAGAGGTGTAGAAGTAGCTGGTAATTAAATTATCCCAAGAAAATCATAGAACTGACTTCTTGTAGTCTTTTCTCTGAAAGTGAAAAAGCTCTATCTAGCAATAGCCACTGGGAACCTGGCCCTGTATACATACATATGAAATGCTTTCCATGCATAATTTCTGTAATCACATTTCCTCATGAGCTTCCTGCTTCATTTTGGCTAATATCTAAATCGTATCTCCTCTATTTTTTATGAAATCCTTACTCTTCTTTGTCGGATGTCTGTGCATCTTGTTACTGGCTGTATTTCTCTAATATGGAAATGTTGCATTCCCATAAGTAAAACTAGGGTAGTGATTTATGCATTTTTCTGCTTGTAAAGGCCCCTTGTGTGCTTCACATGTAAAGGCAGAACAAAGCAGATCTCCACGAACATTTGTTTTCTTTTTAGCAGTTATTGCCATAAAAAGAGGTCAGAATGAAATGAAACAACTTAATGTTTTGTCCTCTGTCCAGCTCTGGTGCCTGATCTGGTTTCAGCTGTTATAATTATGGGTCTCTTTCTGAGTACATGAGAATGGACTCTGGCCCCTAAAGGATTACAGCTCATTCAGAGGTTCCCACAACTTTGGACCAACTGGTCACAGTCCATCAAGCCAGCCATGTGTGTGCTTCACTTCTTAATACTTTCTGCAGCCCCAGGTGCAGAGCACTCACGATGGCCTCGAGGACCACCCAGTTTTTCTGCACTGCAGCAGTGGAGCCACTGAAATAAGTAACTTGACAATCACACCCTATAATAAATAGATCTCTTTGGCCAGGAGTTCCAGCACAGCTGAGCTAGTCGGATGTGCTCATCTTTAGGCATTTCAGGAGCAGTCTGAGGGGAGACATGGTTGGCTTCGCTGTCTGGTTTTGTTCCTAGGCGTAAAACAAAGCCAAAAAGCAGATAGTTCTTCTAAACAGTATTATACAATTTCCAAAAATTAAAATGGCAATTCAGAATCCGTTAGGTAAGTGCTGGCACTGGGCACTTGAACATTTAGTCTGCAAGGAACATAGTGAATGGTAAAATTTCTATTTGAAACTCTCTTTGATCAAAGGGCAAAAATCATAGGGAGCATCTCTCTGCTGTATCAGTGTGCTCCCAGACTACCTGAAGAATACAGAGGTGGGGGCCTGATGTCAGTCATGCTTTCTGCTTTTTGAAGTCCTCATTATTCAGGTAGAGCTGACAGGCACAGAGGTGCTGGATGGAGGAGCAGTTTGACCAGGAGACAACTTGTCCAGTGCTGAAAGACTGCTGACTTACTTCACACAGCATTGCAATGCTTCAGTTCAGCTGCACTCCATCCCACCACAGCCAAGTGTGTCCAGTTAAATCCCGTGACAGGAACTCAAATGAGTACTTCAGAGTGTAGGAATTCCAGCAGGTACATATTGCCCTTTTCCCTTGTTTATCTACCCAGCTCTGGATGAGGGAACTTTTGAGCTCAATAATGCATCCAGATCATCGTTTTTAAAACCTACCAGTGGACCTATCATCCATGAGGATGTACAATCCTTTTCAGACTTTCTTTTCATGCTTTTGCCATATATCATATTCTGCGTTGGTGAGTCCCTCAGTTTAGTTTTGTGTTTTCTGAAGAAAAGGGCTTCCTTCCCTTGGTTTTATATTTGGCAATAATTTCCATTGAGGGTCTCAGTGTCTCTGTGATGTTAGAAATAATGACTATATCCACACTTTTCACCTTCTTTATGCCCTCCATCCTTTTCATCTGCACCCTTAGTGCAACCTAAGGGTCTTTTCAATTTCTCCTTAAACAGAAACCATTTTCTACTTCTCGTCAAACTTTTTACTCTCTCAACATCTTGTTTTTTTCATAAACTACATTGAGCTTCTTAGTATGAAATGCACAAGATATTTGAGGTGAATTCAAACACAGACATAATTGTATTTTCAGTCTTCTTCTGTCTGTATTTTTTCCCTAATAACTCAGTTCCTAGTTTTGGTATTATCAGACATAAGAATGTCTCTTGTTTTTGCTGATGTTGATAGTGAAAATTCTGATCTGATTTCCATGAGGACGGGTTGGACCTCTAGCCCAGAGCTCCCCCAGCAGCCCTGCACTAATCTCCTGAGTTATCAGGCCATCTATGAGTACTCTATTTTTCAACCTTTTGTTCATCTGAGGAGTAGGTCTGCATGGATTCCATGACAGATCGATGATTCTAGGCTTCTCTTGAGATAAAGGGAATAATTTATCATTGCTAATGGTTTGTTTTGTGTATTGATCTTCTTACCTCCTCCTGACACGTGGCTCTACTTATGAGGAACGCAGAAATATCTCCCATAAAAAACACTTTATTTTTGGGTAGAACTCAATAGATTGGACATAACAGCTTTAGGTCCTTCTAGTCAGGTGGGATTATTTTTGGCTAAGCCCTGATTGTTTAATGATCAACTAAAAAACTGCCAGCTGATGTTAGTGTAATTCTTACAGGCAGTACTACAGGCAAGGGAGTAAGGTCAGAACATTCATCCTGTCTTCCACAGTCAGGTGCCATTGTCCACTCCAGCGCTCTTGAAACTTGTAATAACTGAACTCAGCTTCATAATAACTGAACTGAGCTTCATTATGAATATGGTTTTACGGAAGGGCTTTACCAGCTAAGCAACTGCTACTCTATGTACACTTAGAGGATGCATGTTGTCAAGTGCCAAGCTTTTCAGGTAATTTCTGCTTAGCATCTGCACAGACACGCATAGAGAATGTCACAGTTAAGGCACAACTTTTGATTGTTGCCTTTGGGTTAGCTATTTTGTTTACAAAGGCAGAAGGTATGATGAATAGGTTTCTTCTAGCTTCTAAGTTTATTCCCCAGAGAAGTAGATTTCAAGGGGATTGGTTTGAAGAGCAAATGCATACATCTTCACAGGATCAGCACCTAAATTCCTGTGATTCTTCTAACAGAGCAATTACTTTTCACATTTGATTTTTACAATGTTAGTTCCCAATTCAATTAACATCGCCACTATTTTCTCTTGACAATTTCATGGCAAGCCTATAGGGATCCCATTAAAATGTCATTATATTGCTGCTGTGTTGTAAGACTTCAGTGGGAAAACAATTTCAGTGCAAGTCTACAGAGATCTTGTTATGAAGCTGTTAGAATGTGAAATGCAAATAACATCAATTATTTCAGTGTGAGCCTGTGGAGTCCCAATCCTGATGTCATCATGACATGAAGTTGAAAAGAAAAGCTCTTCTAATCTTCATGTATGAAGACACCAGAATGATGTGAGAATTAAGGGAGAAAAAGAAAGACAGAAAGGAATAAAATGCTTTTAATGCATTGCTACAGTGATGTGAGACAAAAAGAGAATTCATAGGTCACATATTATAATTGCTGTGTGACCGTGGCGACCCTAGTCCTGAGCCTTCCATACATACAGTCCTCTAATCCTATATGCAGAGGCTTTACATGACTACAGTATAGTGACAGGGAGTATTTTTAGATCCCTTCAAGGAAAGGATCCATTCCTGCTGCACATATTTTGAGCAGAATGTACTTTCCCACAGCTTCCCCATGACACACATAAGTACTCTTTAAATCCATGGTAAGTCTTATCATGCCTGTACACTTCATCTGTGTAATTCTCTAGAAATAATTAGAAGAGAAGGATCACCAAGCCCTGAGGGTGGACCCCCACTGTGTGCTACGGGCAGCTCCAAAGCTGCCTTGATACCAGGCGCATCAGTCACGCAGACAACAAACCCGTGAAAGGAAGCTCAGATGTGGCTCAAATGTGCCCTGTGGAGCTCGTCTGGCATTGGTCCTCCCAGCACATGTACAGAGGGGGGCTTGGCTCCCTGGATGCTGCCTGTGTGGAGGTTGCCTGGATGGTCACTTGGCTGCCCTAAGCCCTGGAGTTTCCTAGTGTGGCAGAGAAAGCCACAGGGCCTCCCTGAGCAAGGCTGGGAGATGGCTGAGCACACAGTGCCGGGTCATTACAGTCTGGGTGAGTGAAGACAGCAGGATTAGCCTCAAAGTCAAGAGTTTGGTGCGCTTGTTTAAGGAGAGGGTGCAGTCACTGTGGGAGCAGATAGAATGGCACAGAAAATGATATGAATAAGCATCAGATGTGAATGAGTACACAGTCATCTAAAATGCATCATTCCATGCTGTGCCAAACACAGATTTTTTGGTTTGTATAGCCTGCATCCTCATATTCTTGTGCAGATATAGTCCCTTCCATTTGCCAAAGGTCTGCATAAAGTAAAATTAAAGTAATGGTCTTGTAGCAAACTCTGAAAAAATGATCCGGGTTTTCAGTCAAGCTCTTTGGACTTTGGTCCAAACTCATCTGGTCAATTATAGGTCACAAAAAAATAGTAGTTTTGCTGATATGGGCCAAGGATGTTGATGACTGCAACCTACTCTTGTGCCACAAAAAAAAATTAGTCTGAAAAGACAACCCCCATTTTAAATTAATGATTGCTTTTCCAGAAAATTGTCATAATTGTCACCATCCTCCCTCACCAGACCCAGAACCATCAAGGGCTTCAGTACACACTCAGGAATCCAGAACTGAGAGAGAAATGGGATTTCCTCTTCTCCCTCTCCTTCTTCTTCTTTCCTAAAGACAGATATGACTGTTCATAACTGTGGATCAGATAAGCTCTATGAAGCCCTTCAGAAACACAGGACTCCTGAATGGCAAAGTGCTGTCTTAGAAAATATCTCATAACTACCCTGGGAGAGTTGACCTGACCGTATCCAATGTGTCGTGACCATACCCAATGTGTGCCCCCATGTACTCAGGGTGGCATATTCCAGGAATCACAGCAGCAGCACCACATATGGCACTGCACCCCAGAAGCCCATAATAAATAATTCTGCAGATCTACAATGCTTTCAACACAAAAAGGCTGAGTTAGAGGAGTTCTGATTGCCTTATATTTCTTAACATCTGTGCAAAGAACCAAGCTTCCAACTTTGTTTATTCTTGCTCTGAAGCCAGGTATTCTCTGCAAGCAGATTTTTTTGTAAGGACTCAGTTACCACAAGTGTTTCTACCTCACCTGAGCATGACACTGGTACCATCTATCTGCAGAATCACCGCCAGAAGTCTTAGAAATTACAGTATGGAGACTGGATGGGTAAATTCTCCTTTTAAATATTTACTGAAGTGTGAAAAGGAAAGTGTTATGGTAACACCTCAGCATCTTTCTGCTGATATTGCCAAATCATGGCAAGGCTGTGGTATGTTATTCAGGCTGCTACAGTTCATCAATGCCCAGAAATCTTTAATTGCAGCTCATCCACACGGGTAGCACTGGACCAGAGTACTTGTTGGGAGTTTTGTCCTCACACTGTTAAGATGCACTGAAAATAGCTAGCGGCTTGACAGCAAGATTAGAAGATTTTTACATTCTCTTTTCTGAGCCACATATGAGGCAACAAATGTATGATATCCTCTGGTTTTACAGTGGGCAGTGTTATTGTCGTCTCCCCAGCTGAGCAGCTACTGCAGTTGGTGTCAGCTGCTATAGCTGTGAGTTGCTCCCAAGAGTCACATCTTATGGGCAGCCTTTATTGCTTGTATCTGCTCTAGCCTTTGTGGATAGACAGAGCTCAGGAGGGTCTGCATCCTGGCTGACTTCCTTCTGCACTGCAAATAATACAGGCTTATTGAAACATTCTTAATCTGTGTAATCAGGACAGAAGATGAATATGAACAGACTTACAAAATTTTTCTCTCTCCTAATTCTGTACTCTCAGACCTCCCCTGTGAACAGCCTCTTCTGCAGTGTATTTTGCTATTTCTGGATCTGTTCCAAGAGAGAAAGCAGAAGAGCACCAACACTACTCAGGGTTAGCTGAGTTTAAAAGCAAAACCCTGAAAAACAAAACTCATATTGTATCTGAAACCACTTTATTTTGCTAGAGGTTATTTAACCTAAATCAGTTGACCCATCTCCTCCTCCCTCTTTTAGTTCCAATGTTTATTTTGCACAGAAATTAATAGAGATGGTAAGAGATCACTCTTTGCAAGACCTTTACAAATGAACCAACATCCAAAATTTGCACTGTCCAGAGTTGGTATTGCAAAATCAGCTTTCACAAAAGCGCCTACAGAGCAGGGTGATTTGTGGAGCCCATGTGAAATTCATCAGGCTGAAGCAGCTCTAACCAGAATCGGATAGAAGGCCAGTTAAGAAGTGCCCTGGCTCTAGGTAGCTGGCTGTCAACAGCTACTTTTTCCACAGAATAGAAGAAATAAGGCTAGAGGGATGGCCAGAGGGCACAGAGGCAAGGCAGCAGGAGAAGAAAGTTGGAGGTGGGTGCCAAGGCACAAGGTGGAACAAATCCACAGAGTGATACACTTCCTGCTCCTGCCAAGCAGAAGAGGATAATATTCCACATGCTTCCCTTCCCACAGGAGTGGTTATCCCTGTCATCTACTCTGAGAAACCTCCTTCCTCTCTCCCCCTTTTCCTGCCATCAAGAAGCACAAGTTCTCAGTCTGCTGGCTCGGACATGATGCAGCCCCACCCATACCCACTCCGACTTGGAAAGGGGTGAAGGGGCAAAAGACACTCTCAGACTGGGTGTCCTGCCCCAGGGCTGCACCAGACCCTTTGGTGCAACCCCAGGACAGCCTGCTTCCTCCCCAGGTCAGAAAACCATAACAAATTCAGTGTGGGTCTACTGGGACTAGATGGCAGGTCCTGTGCTCTCTTGTCTTACTACAAGGCTCAACTTTACACCAAGTGATTTGTCAGTGTTTTCCTGCTAGCATTTGGCTTTTCTCTTGGCTTTGCTTCCCACTGCTGTTAACTGTCCTGACAAATGAAAGTCATTCTGAAACTATGTGGCTTTGTAATTATTATCTTTGGTAAATGTTTTGAAAGCTGGAGTTGCTGTTTGCTCCCTCACAAGCTACAAATGCTTGCCAGAAGTTCAATTTAACTGTCAACACCTCTGCTCATGAACTTAAATATTTTGGAGTCTGTCTTTATGGTTACATATATTAGCATGTTCTGCTTTCTGTAGGACAGACAACTGCTTGCTAATAAGAATGCGCTCCTGTTTAGTCATGTTTCTTTATTTAAGGCTGCTGTTGAACGAGTCTTTATCTCTCTGCACTGGAATTCATGTCACAAATAGGTTTTCTGAGTTCCTCTTGACTAAAGACCTCTAGGGTACCAGGACCTTAAAAAAAACCCAGATGCTGGATAACCTCACAACAGACATAGCTACCAGCTTTTTGAATTTGAAATGGTAATGCCTGGAAAAACTTGTGATAGGTCTCTCCCATTTCCATGAGTGCTTTCATACACAGATACAAGCATGTTTGGTAACTGCAGGGGAAGAACTTGTGAACACTGAATTAAGCACAATGACAACCAGGTGAAGGAACAGATTGAGAATGGAGGTTTAACAGACGTATTCAGCCAGCAACAAATGAATCAAGCCCTGTGTTTCACTGCACTAGATGGCAAACCCTGTGTTCTCTTCTTTGGGAATCATCCAAGTTATATGCAGTACTGATAGGAAATTGGTACCTTGGGTGCTTTTGAAAATTCTCCCAAAGATTTAGGTCTTTAGACTGATGCTCAACTACCATTGACTTTAGATGGAATTAGAAACCTGTGTGATCTTGGGATTTGGGGCCACAGAAAGATTTCAAAAATGCTGATGCACATAGTTGCCTTTAATTTCACATGAGAAATTGCATCTGCATCTCTAAGTTCCAGAAAACCAAAGAAACTCAATATCTCCTCGTTCCTGTGCATCCTCTGCCCTTATAAGGAGTAGGAATAGGAGTTATTTGTGGTGGGATATACTCAGACCTCACTGGGTTTGGCAGGGTTATTAAAGAAGGCTAAAAAGATTCAGACACATTAACCTTTAAAATACAATGGGAGCTGGGTATGACCCTTATTGGGTATCCCAGAAATTGTCTGTTAACTCTGTATTAAGCTCTGCTTCATTAAGAACCCTGTACATTCTCAAATGACTATTCTTTCACCCTGGCTGGACAATGGTCCAGCTACAGCCTACTTCCCATAGGAACAAGCAGGAATTTCTTGCTAATAGAAGAATACATAGACTATGCCCTAAGTTTCTCTCATGCTTTAGAATGATTGGGCATGATCACAATTCCTTTTGGGGTAACAGGCACTGTAGGCAACTCTCTCTTCCAGATTTCCTGAGTTTTAAGAGCCCTCTTTCATACTGTCATCCATAAGGAAATGACCTGAATTTCAGAGTTGCAACTACACTCCTCTAAAAGTAGTTTCTGCTAAATCTAAGTCTCTCCCTTTGGTATCTGGGCAAGAATTCAGTTAAAAAGCAGAATGTTCGTTGTTCAAGATGTTTCTGTGGATGACATCAGCAAATTCCTTTATAAATGCCACAGAAAATAAATTACAAAATTTCTGGAAAGATGAGCCATTAATTAGGCCATTTGTCTCATATGTCACCACCTAGTTGGTTATATTACATCCCTCTACATTTTCCAACAAAAATAAAGTTGTTTCCCTATTAATTTTGGCCTTTGTCATAAAAGGAATTGGGTTTGCATTATTTGCTGGGATTTTGCGTGTGTTTGTGTCAGGAACAAATACATTAATGAGACCTTGAGAGTAAAATACTCTTTAACATGGTAGAGAAATAATCTCCAAAGCAGAACAGAGCACACTGAAGCATAAATAGGGCAGGCTGGACGACAGTAAGTACAAGCAGCTGGCCAGCACAGATTCACAGACAGAGCAGAGCTATTCAGTGATAAGGGATTCATTTAGCTTTAAAAAGTGCCTAATGTGCCAAAACAGCCCAATTGATAGGGTTTCCCTAATCACCATGGATAAATTTCATGCCGTGCCTGAGAGTCTCATTGCATTAGCACCTTTAACTCACCTAGATTAAATTGTGGTCCTCTGAAAACTCAGAGTGCTTGGACTTTTGACACTGTCTTTGTCCATCCCCTCTTTATCAGTGAAGATTTCATCTTGCAGCCACTCACACGCAGTGTTGTAAAAGTAAAGTGAGACCTACACTCTTCAGCAAGGTACTTAAAATGTGAATTGTTGGTCAGCAGGGAATATAATCTCACCGTTCAGATGTGCAGTTAGGATATGCTTGTGAATGTGCTTGGAACCTGATTTCTCAGAAAGCACTTACACCTGGAGCTGAGTTTTAGAACAGTCAAGAAATGTCAACATTGCCAGCAGGACAGTCCAAGAGAATATAGCAGCACATGGAGCTGCTATATATTTATTAAGAATATAAACATAAGAATAGCATTGACCACAAGGGAACATTCTGGAGGAATAAGCAAAAGCATCTTTTTAAGGAGAAAGCTTATCTGGAAAGACCCTGTACATTCTCAAATGCTATGAGAAAGAATGGCAGCAAATGAGCAGAAAGACTGGGAGAACTGGCAACTGAAATGTCGTTTCTCAGCATCTATGAACAAAGAGCAAACTGAGTGAGTTGTCTGGAAAGTTAATGAAAGCTCCATGAAAGGATATTCAAACAGATTTTAAACACCTTGTAGATAGTATTGAAGGAAGAATCAACTATTGTGAGCAAAAGAGGCCCTTTTAGTGATTAAACCAGGACTGATGGTTTGTATTTTGGCTCCCTAAATAGCTCTGGGAACTTTGGTGCCAGCACTGTGTCAAGCCTCAGAATCCATCCCCAGTCCCTGGGAGGGGGACAAGCAAACCCTGAAATGCAGAGGACTCTGCACAGGTATGATGTGAAAAGACTGAGCCAGCAGGTGATGGGGCTACCTTAGCAAGCTGTGCCTTGGGGACACTGCCTGCCCTGTGTGCCTGTGCAGCCTCCTCATGCCCCACCACACCTAGGTGCAGTCCTTGTCACCAACATTGCTCCTATTTGCAGAGGCAAGGATGGGGAGAGCTGTCTTCAGATCATTAAGATTTTAATCTGTCATTTGCAGTTTACATTCCCAGTTGTCAGGCAAGAGAGATGAGAAATGACTGCAAAATCTTTTTCCTGGAGTTGTACAGCCAGGTGCCTCCATATGTGGCTTCCTCCGTGTTACATGGCCAAGAGAGATGTACTGCAATGGGATATATCAGCAAGGGGTGATGGAGTTTCCCTGGTCCAGTTCTCTGCTGATACCTCTTCCAGTAGAAAATCTGTACCCACATTTGTACGTGAAGAAGTTAAATCTTAATATATGCAAGGATCTTCTCAAGAGCAAAAGTAATGGAAGTTTATACTTCAGCAACACTCAAACCCTTTGCAATTTTACCTATTGTGAGTGCACAAGTGCGTGGTTTGGGCTGGTTTTTTCCATTCAATAAGCAAAAGATAGTGGAGAATGCTTCATCTTTGGCAAGTTCTTAATTAAATACTTTGGGAATGTGATGCATATACACACACATCCTGCCCCAGAAAATGCTTAGGGATTGTCTGCAAGACTCATCTGTCTAGCTAATATCTTTTTTCTCACTATAACCCTTTCTGTGAGATTTTGTGCTTGCACAGTTCTTTAACACACCCATCTGAGTGGCATCAAAATGAGTGTCATACTTGTTGGCAAGGACAGCTGTGGAAGATCCCTTCCTCATTTCACGCTGCCACGATGAGCCTTTGTTTTTCACACACACATGCACAACTCTGACTTCTGCCTGACTCTCCAGGGGAGAGAGAAGCTGAAATGCCTTGTTCCAGATGCATGCTTTTGTACAGTGTATTTAGCAATGCTCATTCCTCAACAGAACCTGTAATGTCACCTTCCAAACAGCAAGAGAGAGGAGAGTTTCAGTGAGTCCAAGTCTTCAATGCTATGCAAAGAATTTTCCCTCCACCTCCCTGAACCTGCAACCTAGGTCAAGTAGCCAGAATCAATATAACGTGTATTAAAGGAGGAAAGAATATGGCCTTTGGAGAGAATTCCCTTATCATGTGACCAAAGGAAGTATCATCGGTCCCTGGACCTACTTTCCATCAGAAAGCCAAATTATTCTTTAGCCCCGAGGATTACACAATACCTGCACACCTTGTTTCCTTAATAGGTCTATCAGTGTAACAGGACACAGTGGCTGCTCTGGGAGCACCCACCTGCTTTGAAACCCCGCAGAGACATGTTCAGATCTACCCTGGTTTTTGGTGGTAGCCTCACTGCTACACTGGGAATAACCTCAAGCTTGAGTGCTTTCAGGCAGAAAGGCTTCTGAAGGTAAGGAACTGTCTATCTCCATTTCTTCCCTCCTTCCATCTTAAAACAATAAAGAATATACATTTCAGAGTCTCTTTAGAATTCCTTTTAATCTCTTGCCTTGTCACAGGAGCCAAACTGTCACTAAAAAGTGTGGGCACATGACATCGTATGTCCAACAGGTGACAGGACTGCCCTGTAAACCAAGCTCAACACCAGTTGCCAAATGAGGTTTAACAACCTTACTTCATAATCCCAAATTCTGAATTTTGCTTGATGGTCTTTGTGTTTCCTTCACCTCAACAATGTGACAACTCAGATATTGCCTTAAGGAGGTAACAAATATTCAGTTTAGGCAGTGACAGGGTCACATCTGAACTCAAACAAGTCCTCAGTACCTTGAGGCCTCATGCTAGTCTCCACAACAACCCCTTATTTGAACAAAAATTCCTGAATTTGGCATCTCTATCCAGCCTCAGTGATATGATGAGATTGAGATGGGGTCCAGTGCCAGTAAATGGATTGGGCTCGGTGTTAGTGAGTGCTTATATCAATGTATTGCACAGTTTCTGCAACCCACAGACCGCAGGACAGTTGCTCTGCATGAACACTCAGTAGCCACATGACATGAAGCTGGGCTTCTCTGAAGGTTTTTCACTGCTGGGGAATTACTTCTTATTGTGTCCAGAAGCACAGTTCCCAAATAATAAAGTCAAGATTTTCAGTATGAATACACAGGAACTGTCTTGTTTCCAAATAACACACAATTATTCTTCCAAATATTCATTCAGAATTCATACTCAAGTGCAATAATTAATTGAATGGAACTCCCAAACTCAAGGACAGCAGGAAAATTCATAGTCTTTGGAGCTTTAGACAGTAAGGCAAGCATGAAATACTGTGAATTATGACATTGCCTGAATGCTCCAGCTCATGTGTCAGGTAACCATTTGCCTTCAGATGGCAGAGGAGGAGGAAGAAGAATTGCTGTGCTGTTGAATTGTTTAACAGTAGCTGTAACCACTGTCTTGACCCACACCCTGGTGCAGTCTCCTCACTTTCTGGCTCCTGATGATGATGATACCATGGCAGCTTGTCTCTTGAGTAAATTGATTCTTCAGTCTGGTTATGTTTTCAGGTATTAATGCATTTAGAGAGACCTCTAATCCATCCCAAGCTGAAACTGTGTTCAATCCAAAAGGTTAATGTATTGCTTTTACATAGTACTGTGAATAAGTTGAACCTGCATGCTATCACTCATTTTTTAAACACTGTAACACCTCACAAATGCACAATGTCTTTCAGACAAGAACTTCAAAGCATTTTTTTGATCACCAATTTAATCCCGCAGTGCACCAGCCAAATCAGCTGGCTGATACAGCTCTCCTCTTCTTAGGTAGGTAAACTGAGGCAGTGAAAACTCAAACATATATGTGAAATATGGCTTATTTTCAAAGACACCAGCTCCTTACAGCTGGCATTGCTTTAGGATTCCTACATATTTCTGAACTTCAGATAACATTTCTTGAAATAAATAATGAAGTGAACAAAACATAAATAATGATGACAGATTATGAATGTATTTTTGTGATCCTTTAGACCTCATAACTTGTTTTATATATGCAAGGAAGATGAATGGAAAGCCAGGGATTTTGGAGGTTATTTTGCCAGAAGGAATGGTTTGTGTTCCTGAACAAAGACACCTAATTTTTACTGAAAGCTGAAAAGAGGAAGAAAATTCCATACTACTGGTATTATATATTCCCTTGTTTATACACTCTGGCCTGTGTCCAAAGCAGACCGTGTGGAAACCATATGACTACTATTGAATATGTGCCTAAATCAAATTTGCAGTGTTTTTCCTCTGCTTGCCAAGCACAAGCCTCCAGTGGGGCTAGATACCATATGTTAGGTAGAAAACAGGTTGCAGTTTTATTGCCTACCTTTCCAGGTACAGGACTATCTTGCCAAACTAAGTGACATCCAATGTGTAGAAACTCCATAAACGTCTGGTTTAGTCTGGGTGCCATTGCCCATCCCAGTTTCTCCAAAATGGTTGACCAAAGCAGACACCTACTCCTTCAAAATCAGTGTCTAAGCAGAGAGGACAATGATAAAGGTAAGGCTTTGGGTCTTCCCTCCATCTGATCTTGGGGAAAACACATTTGCAGGTGATATTGTTAGAGAAGTCCTTGGGAAGCAGCATGCACCGTGCACCACTGTACTCTTTGAAGCAGCACTAAAGTTTTCAGAATGTGATTTTGCTCCTTTTTGGCACAAACCCAAATCTTTTAGAGCAGAGTCTGTGCTGTAAATTTGTTTTGCTGCTCATAACTCCAGGCACAAAAGGAAGAGCCTGGTCCAGCTGCCAGTTTCAAAGGGAAGGGGCTCAAATATGGTTTTCCACTTTTGGCCAAGAAATAGAATGGAAGACTAGCCACTGGCCAGCTGTCATTTTGTTTAGAAATATGGAGTCTTCTAACATAAATGCTAAGAGGGGCCATAGTGAACCAAGGCAAAGGTCCATCCAGCACAGCAACCTGTCTCTGAGAGACAGCTAACTCATATAACCACATTGCAACAGCTTGCTGCTCAGGGACTTCCAAATCCAAAATAATTTTATTTAGTGGGTCTTTATTGATGGATTTCTCTTCTGCTAATTTTCCCTCTCTCTCCCTGAATCAAGGTCAGCTTTCACCATTCACAACATCCCACAGCAGAGTGTTCCTGTGGTCTCCAGGCATGTTGTGTAAAGGAATACTTTCTTCTGTTTATTTTGAATCTTCCCCCTTTTTTCTCATAAAGTATTATTCCATATACTTGACCACCTTCCCACCCATCTCTGAACCTTTTACAGATTTGTTATGCTCTCTTAGAGATGAGGGGCTCAGAACAACATACAAAATAATAACATTTCAATGCTATGCTGTAGGTTTGAGCCGCCACTTCAAATGGGTCACATTTTCTCCATATGCATTTGCATTTATTTACACTGAATGTCATCTGCCATCTCAGGGCAGAATTACATTACCTTTAGTACATTATAGAGCATAACATTAGTCAGTTTATGGAGATACATATCAAAGAATATCCTGAGCAAGAAAACATAACATACCTACTACACAAAGTACTTAAAAAAAACACCTGTATGGGAGGACTCACACTTCTGAAAATGCAGGATTTACAGATCAAGAATTTAGTAAAAGGATGAAAGTAGGAATGTATCCTGTATAGTGAGCTAGGCATGAAGTATTATTTTATAAGGATGTGAAGATTTTTTTTTTGTATTCTCTTCAGGAGGAAAAGTTTCAAAAGCCCATCTAAAATAATGCATGACCATTGGGTTGTACTCTAATGTCTAACAAGTACTTTTAGCACTTACTTACCTAACAGAGAGGATAACTGGCATCCACATGTGAATTTGGAAGCAAGACTCAGTTGTGGAGCGCAAAACAAACAGAAGCCAGGGTCACCTGGGTCTCAAACATGGAACATTTGGCATTGGCATTACACACCTCATCCAGCATTATCTCTGTGTCCTACTTCATTGAAGATACTCAGAAGTGGATATCCAAACACAACAGTTCTACTCCAGTCTTGGTTAAAATAATTTATTCACCATATTCACAATTTACATTCCAAAGCTGATGAAAAATTGTACTGTTGAGCTAGAGTTGCCTGATCATCTAGATCACAAATCCTAGGCCTCATTTCTTTTTTAAAAGACCCTACGATCTCCATGCTTAACTCCAATTATCTTAGAACTTAAATGCTTGATCCATTCTTCTGAGATTTTTGTGCAAGAACTTGAAAAATCAAAATCTTTCACAAAGCCACAGTGTCTCCAAGCCAGAGCTGCCTATTGAACTGCTGGATATGGAACAATTTTCCCTGGCTGAACATGGTAACCACATGAGCCTTCACAGGGCTCCCAGAGACATTGTCTCATGTCCAGCCACTGCTGTCATTTCCTGCCACCATGACTGTGTTGCCTGGGCCTCCCCACTGCCACTCAGAGAAAAGAATACAGCAAGACATCAGTCTGAAGAAACTAATCCAAATAGTGAGAGCAGCTGAACTGCAGGGAAAGGGGTTTCAGTCCTGACAGAGAACAACACTTCTCAAGCACTCTAGTTCAAAACAATAGGAAGCCAGGCAGACAGACAAATGGAAAATGCAGATGTCAGGGTTCAGCGGAAAAAAAATAAGGAAAATGTTCAGCCTATAATCAATCATGGGTACAGTGGAGCATTACAAAAGGACTCGCATTACATTCCAGCACCATGATTATCCCATGGTAGTGGGGAGGTGCCCTAGGATTGGTCTTCTGATGAAGCAGCAATCTCTTCTCTATAGTTTTACCAGCTCTGAAAGTGTTCTAGATGCGTGCACTGTAGAAAAAACATATTGACTAAAAGATTGCAGCCCTTCTATTGGATGCACTTACAGCCACTTACAGGCTAATGGATCAAGTTTCTTCTAGGTGGATGGGAAACCCTCTGAAATCCATTCCAAGAAACACTGCTGAACAACAGTAATAGACTGTCTGTAGCTATCCTCACATGGAGAATTAAAAATATAAAGCAGAGTCAGGGAAGTCTTGGGGAAAATGTGTGCAGTGATTGATTGCATTAAGTGAAACCAATTTAAGGCCAGTGTGAGAAGCTGGGAAATCCAAGAAAACAGAAAAGTTTTCTCACTGGATACAGGCATAACTGGCACTTTGGAGTCCTGGCCGTTGCTGATGAGCAGAGCACTGCAAAGCACAAACCTGATTGCCTCATGAAGGGACGTGGCCAAGTAAAGACAGTCGTCAGTTTTCTGTTTACCTCAGCTCTCTCTTTGGCGCACTGATCTATCGGAACACCTCCAGGAAGGCACCAGATCAGGCAGGAAGTCCAGACTTGCAATGATGTTACAGCCCAGTAACTAGACAGGGAAACATGGCAGCTAAATGAGCAGCCCCTGAATGACTGGAGAAAAGTGCTTGGAGCAGCCCCACAATTAAGCAAGTTTGATAGTCTTCAAATTCTTTTCTAAAGCAGCAACAAATGGCAGCCATCCAAGGTTCACTAGG
The DNA here is from genome assembly GCA_013397295.1 of Polioptila caerulea. NCBI lineage: Eukaryota > Metazoa > Chordata > Aves > Passeriformes > Certhiidae > Polioptila > Polioptila caerulea. The sequence continues at coordinate 28,654 of VYXF01012891.1, read as the reverse complement.
AAAGAGATCATACAAGAAACACAGACACAAGGCCATGAAGAGAGAAGGCTTCAGATAGTTCCAAGAAATAAAGAAGTACATGGCTGGTTGACATAAGTATAGAAACCAAGGCCTTGAGTAGAAAAGTCAGGAGAAACAAGGAGATTGTGAAACAAATCCAACCAATATGTTGTAAGCCAAGAAAAGGAATTCAGTGACCAGACGGAAGGCTCCCTATGTCAGATGTAACATAAGCAATAGGAGATAAGTCCATGGCAGGGGGATTCACAGAAGGGGATCAACCATTTAATCTGTGAGGAGCTGCTGGTAGAAGAAGCTGTGGGGCACAGACTCTCAGTGACACTGAGCAATACAGTTAAAACTCGACGAGTGTGTCTCACACTCTCCTGCTGTCGTACCTGTGTCACATGCATCTGCAGTGCAGTGACCCTTCTCCGTGGACTTAGGGGCTGAAACCAGGTGGTTGGCCTAGTGTTTGACAGGCCATCCAGTTGTGCCTGCTGCTGGTGGCTCTGGGACCATGGCGTGTGGGGATCATGTTGCAGGTCTGTGACTGGAGCTGTCTTCACAGGGGTTTCAGAGAAATCCCACTGAAATATTCGACCTTTGGCAGCAACCTCCATCTCTTCTTTTTACTGCCTACCAAGCAGTACATTTTTCCACTGGACACAAGCTCCCAGAGTGTCTCCTGGCAGTAGTACATTTGTGTTCTAGCTAATCTCAAGGTCTTTGTTTTGGTACCAATACCCGTTTTCACACAAAATGCATTGAAAGGTTTAACGCTGAGGCAACGGCAACATAAAATTAGCTAGTAATTTTTGTAGCAATTTCCAAGAATTTGTTTTCTCTGGACTTAATGCAGGTTGGGTTAAAACTCCCTAAATGCTATAAACATTAATTTTAAAGGACAGTCTTCCTTTGGGCACCATCAGAGCAGTGGAAACAACCACAGAAAATACAGAGGAATCAGGTATCACTTGTAAGAAAGTAACTGGGGATGTAGTATTCCATTACACAGGATGCATTTGTACCATTTTAGCTTGCACAGATGGAAATATAGTTCAATGTTTCAACATCATTTGACTTTCACGTGTTAAAATATTGATAAGTGCTGCACAGGATAATGCCCCTATGGTTTCAAGTAGTAACTGGAGCATGATGTTTATTGAAGTGAAATACAGCAAAGCCTTTAACAAGTATTTAAAATTCTGAGAATCGTTCTCAACACTGTCATAGATTATTTCTTTATTTTTCTTCAGCTAATCTTAGTTGATATCTTCCAGTTTGTGGATGTTAAAATAGAATTAATCTTCTGATCACCTCAATGCTCCTGTGTTACAAGAAGCTCTTTAGGAAAAAAAAAAAATCCTATTTGAAAACAACAATGTTACTGTCATACACAAAATAACAAGCTTCAATAAAGAAAAACAATGGTACATAAAGTAGGCATAAATGGACCATAGACTCTCTGTTCTAAATATTTATAGACCTTTATGCTGCAGCAAGAACGTCTGAAAGCCATAAAACACATGATTATCCAAATTGCTCAACGAGGTCTAACTTGTATCATGTCAAAGCTTCAGTTCTAAAATGAGCAGTATTTCCTACACCACTTATGATTGCTAAGACCAAATTAGTCCAGCCAGAAGTCAGCAGAGGCCAGAGAAGATGTCACTTCAATATATTTGAAGGGAAGATGAGCCATGAAGAATTTTCTGAAAGTGCGTATCACAGGGGTAAGACCACCACTCATTCAGAATTCATCTATCCAGTCTGCAGCATCAGATTTAGCACAGGGATGCTTTGATCCCCTATGAAAGCAAGGCTTCATTTTATACTTCCCATTGGCACAAGCATGGAAAAAATCAGAGGGGAAGGCAGTTCACCAGATATAGTTCAGTTGAACAGACTGGAAAGGGTTTAATGTTCTCTGAATATAATTTGGAGGAACAATAAAAGTTTTCAAGTACTGGAGCAATCATTTGTTGGGGTACTCAGGTCTGCAAGGAATTTAGGGACTCGATTCTGAAACAGCTAATTCTTAGAATGCATTCATTAAGCACACTATCTCATGTGTACATTGAGTAGGCCAGATCCACATGGGAAACCTAAGTAATTCCCAAATGAATGTTCACTACCAGGAGCAGCGTTTGCAATTTATGTGTAAAAGTGCACAGCAAATGTTCTCCTCTCCACTTAACCTCAAGGTAGTTTTGAAGACCAAACAGCATTCATTGCTAGACTGTAAGCAGAATATTGTTTTCCTCTTCTTAAAACAAAATAAGAGAAATAAATCCTATTTATGCTATGGTGCTTTGTCTGACTGTAGGAATATCAGCTTACATGGAGTATTGCTTAAGGCATCAATATCTCAATAGTTGTCCTCTGAATGCTATTTAAATATAAGTTTTCTTGTTTCCTAATACATACATATATTTTAGTACATAAATCATAGTAATAAGAGTTATCAGTTTCAGTGTAAATCACTATTTTGCAGAGCAGACACTTCCGGCCCTTCTAGCACTTCATTATCTGATAACTAGAACTGGTTATAAAAGTCCTAAGTCAATTTCAATACTGGTTGATGAAAGTTCTGTGAATGTTCTTTGCAAAGAATACTGGAGCATTTAATTTCTAAGTTGTTGAAGTGCTTCCCTTAGTTTTTATGGTTTATATTAAGAGAAGAGAAAAGTTGATATAATTAAGTCAAAATAAATCCATACTGGCATGGAGTGTTGCAAACTTACTGAAACAGAAGATTCTGGTAGTTCATGTAGATATTCATGAATGTCTAAAATTTCAAAATATTGCCTCTTTGTTGCCTTAATAGAGAAGTCTGAAATGTTAACCTTTGCATTGAATAAATTCTTTCAGTTTTGAAATCTGCTAAAGATTTTGAACAATAGGCATTGATTGACTTCAAAGTACCACTTACAAGTGGTACAAGAAGTACTACAAACCATCTCAGAAAGAAGAATTGTATTATTATGAATTAGTGATGCAGCAAGATGTTCAGGCTACTCATTATGTTTCACAGTGTCATATGTTGAACACTATTTAAAACAACAATAACATAATTTTTCCACTGGGCTTTGCAGAATCCGTCTTGATGTCTTCCTTTATGCCAGATTCTAGGCCATCCTCTCCACTAAAATTAATCTCTGGTTTAATAAAAGCTAGCCAACAGTCTCAACACAAAGCCCATTGCCATGATCCTGGAATGATTTGGAACATGCAAAATGACACAAATCTTTCTCCTGCACTGCAACTCAAGCTGGGAACCCGCCTCAGCTGTGTCCTCAGTATGCTTGCATCTCAGTCACAGAGGACCCATATGATCATATGCTATACTGCCCAAAAAACAATTTCCTCACATGCAGAGAGGCATTTAACCAGAGATACTGTGTAACATCTTCTGTGGCCATCTGTTCAACCTCGGGAGAGAGCACAGGTATTTCAGAGCAGCACACAGGTTAAATGCACACAGCCAGGATGTGCCTCAATACAGCCCCACATTGCAGAGATCAGTGCATTGTGCAAGTGGAAGTCAGAGTGCCTAACAGGTTAAAAAATGGGTGATCATGGACCATAAGCTGTCATGTGGATGTCACACTGGCAAAACAGAACGTCATATCAATATGTCCTGCTAAAAAAAAGGCTAGATACTTCTAAAGATAATGTTCTGTCTGATGTTCATATATGCTGAGGCAGAATCTCTTTGAACAGGCAAACCCAGCCTAAGAGCAGTAAAATAAAAGCAGGTAGCTGGTAACTTCCCAGGATGGTTAGATAGCCAGTCAGGAGCCAAAAGCTGTCACTTCTGATTTCTACAGGTGTGACAGTATAGCTTATTCAGAAACAAGCCACAATTAAAGATGGACTGATCCTTAGAGATCTCATGAAGATGGATGTGACACTCTACTACCCTGTGAAGGCCTTATTCTGCTACCCAATACCCCAGGTACCTCATACCAGACTGTTCCTCTGCTCAGACCTCATGGAAGATGTCAAATTGTGCAGAGTATGTAGGGGAGTGGAAGGGGATCACCAGGGCATGCCTGTTTCATGACACATTATAAATGTCTTTGGTCTTACTTTAAAAATCTACAGTCTCAAAATACACATTGTAATTCTTTGCATATCTTTTAAAAAATCTGTATGCTTTGATTGATACTGAAGTCGAGGCCAGATGGGAATCTGTGGGTTGTGCTTTATTCATTGATTATCTATATGAAGGAAAGCATGATGTGTCCTGAGTCTGTTTCCTTGTACTCAGACCATGCTGTTCCACTGGCTTTTCAGAATGAGGCACAAACATCTTAAGGTCTCTGCATTGCACCACTTACATTGTTGGTGTTCTCCTGCCTACTGAAGATTTAAACCCTGCATTCTTAACCTCGTTTGGGTGGACATCCCTGCTACCAAAGGTCAGGTTCCCAGAAACTGTGACACAGAGCCAGGGGATGGTTAAAATAGTCAGACAGATTTATGAATCAAGAAATGCAACTCAGAAAGACTACCTCATAAACCTATTTCCTAAAAATTAAACCTAAGGCATTGAAGGAATTAGGACTTAGATAAGTTACTGCCCTAGAGGGATGTGGCCCATCCTGTCAGAACTCCCTTCCCTAAGCTGCATTTCTGCCACATGGAAGTAAGAAAGATTTTCTATGGTTAACTGTGCCTATACCCTGCCTGGTTTGGAAGAAAAATCAATACCACAGCAGTACTTTTAAGATGGTAAATCACTGACCCTTGAATGAGGTTCTGCAGGTGGGCTCTGTAAAGGGATGTTTGACCTAAGGGAGCTGAAGGGTCCAAGGCCTAAAACTTCTTGATGCCCTCAGATCACCCCAGAGCTTCTTGATGCCTTCAGAAAATTCCTATACACCATATCTCTGAACATTGGGCATTGTAAAGGTTTGACTGGAAGGATCATAGGAACCTGGGAGACTTAGCTCAAGCTTCCACAGTCAAGTGACAGACAAGCCAAGTGGATATGGGCCAGGCAATATGCAGGTGGAAATGCAATATATTGTTCTAGAAATTTCTCCTAACCACACATTCCTACAATAAGATTTTAATGCATATGGTATGATTTTCATAAGATAAAAATTATTAGATGGTGTCATTATTTAGAATCAGCAGTGATTTGGAAATAAACAGACAATAACATGAGGTGATACCTCAGGAAAAAATGCTGCTGCAATGGATAAAAAAAGTACTTTCTAGAGAAAGTGTTTGCAAAATGCAGACAAAGCCAAACTGATGTTACTTATGAATTATGACACACCTCTTCTGTCAGGGTTTGGGGGTGGAGTTCAGACAGATACTGAAGAGTGAAAAGGAAGTAGAGAGAACTTCAGCCCTGGCTGTCTCTAAATCTGACACTGGTAATGATATGGGACATATAAACTTGTTTAGTTTTTTCTACAAAAGGAATGTTTTTTCTTCAAAAAAATATATTATTCAAAGCTCTTAGCACCAAAAATAGGAAATAACTGCCTTATTTGTATAAAATCCCCTTACATCTAGAGCTGGAGTCTGCAAAGGTATATCTGCATGCTTAGTTCCAAGTAGTGAATACAGCTCCAGTAACTAAAAGCGTCGTTTCCCCCTATACTAAGAATTAACGGTGTGGTGACCTCCCAGTGCCACTGGCGCCATTATCACGCCTTTTCTCATTAGGTGTATTTCCCACTGTTTGCCATAGACCTTTTCCTTCTCGGCTGTGAAAAGAGAGTGAAGTGTCGGAGATGAGAGGCTGGCTCAGAGCCGTGGGACCAGTAGATGGCAGCAAGAACACGCAGAACAGGCTTTCCTCGCCCGGCTGGGCAGCCTGGAGAGCGGCGCAACTTTAAACGGATTCAGTATTTGTCTTCCATATTTGGAGAGTGAAAAGTATACGTGACAATTAGAGGGTAATGCAATATTACAGTGCAAATAGGAGAGTGAAATGACTGTGTAACCACTGAATAGCTCCCTGATTTAATTTGTTTGTACTGACCTAACTTCTCTGCAATTGCAAGTTCACCTCTGAGGGACATGGAAAGAGGGATGGAGATCTTACTACTGCCAGTCGCCAGGAACTTCCCCTGCCCTCCTTCTCTGTTATTCTTTCTGTGCAGGGTAAAGGTGATTAATACTGCTTTTACGCTGAAAAGTTGCAGAAATTTGCAAAGGAAAGAAATATCTCCCTCCACACTCAGCCATCAAGGGGGTTTTTTTCTTCATGGGGAATTCTGCTCTCTGCTACAGATCCTTCTGAAAAAAAATGCTGCTAAAGCATGGACACAAGCCCCAAATATGTAGACACACAAGTATGATTTTTTTTTTTTTCCCATAGGGATCCAGGGTCTGGGCTGACTCACCATGTATTGTAGTAATTACAAAGATGGAATGCAACAGCTCCAGAAAACTGCCAAGAAGCAGACATAAAATCTGGGCATCCAGGAGGCAGCTGGGCTCCTTAATTATTGGCAAATATATTTATATATAAATATTTTGCCAAGCGTGATTTGGGTTAAGAGTTCCTGTGAAGTGACCTTTTGCTTTCCTTTGTTTTGTGTCCATACACATGTCCTAGATAGATACATGGGGAGAGAGACACAGACGCACAGACAGAGATAAATGAACGGATTTCACACAGCCCTCCGAAATCCCAAACGATGCCTAAATTAAAAGAAGAGGGATATGAAGCGAGGCATAAGTGCAAGCACAGATTTCAGAACTGTGAAAATATGTCAGCAGAGCATCATTTTTTGGTTCAGGCTGATAATCACTCCCTGCTCTCATTATAAGATCAGAAGGGCCATCTGTCCTCTCTGGATAATTTGGAGCTCAGATACAGTGAGCACCCTTGTTAGAAAATGACCCTCCTACTCTCTGTAATCACAAGCACTTGCAGCCTTGGATCCGCACAAAGCTGGGGAGGAACAGATTGGTTCTAGATCAATATTGATTACTTATAGATCTGTGGTTTATTTGGTGCTCTATTTGGTTGAAGAGGTTTTTATTTTGGAAGGGTGGCAGCATTTGTTTCTTGCCTCAGTTTTTCAATCTGTCACCTTCACTTCTTCGGACTTTCCTCTCCCTTCTCGAGATGGAACACTAGGATGTTGCATGAAACGGAGTCTCTGGATTTTGTAATGAGACAAGTAAGCATCAGTCTGAACAATACAGCTCGGGAAGCGGCTTCCTAAGATGCGATCCCTGTTTGCAGGGAGCTGTTTCCCCTCTGATACACGGTTATTCTCGAGTGACTGACTCACTCATTCACAGCCGCAGCAGAGAGGGGTAGAATTCAAGGATTCTTCAACGTTTGCTCTGGACCTGCAGACACAAACAAGTCTTAGTGACTTCACTGACACAGGACAAAGTCATTAGCCGAAGGGAAAAATCTTGGCCAGGGAACATAAGCTGCCTTCCTTCTGACCCAGATTCAATGACAAAGTGCCACGTTCCCCCCGTGTTTCCAGTCAAGGAGACAACTTGATCACCAGAAGGGCAAGACCGGAATGAAAGTGCCCCTTTTTGGAGAAAGGTTGCAGAAATTCATAGGGGATGAAATCATCCCATCGTTCTTGTGGGGACCGGTGTGTATAGTATCGCTAATAGCAGAAAAAAAGATGAGAAACAAGACGGACAGTTTCAGGACATGAGAACACAGGGAAGTCGCAGGTGGGAGGAATCCAATTTTAGCGCTAGGAGCTTCGTCGTCTCTAAAGCCCCGCTGTAAGAGACTGAGGGCTTCAAGAGGTAGTTTATTATTATTCTGACGGTAGCGGTTTCTCCTCATTTGTAAGACAATGATGTTTAATATTCACCGAGGAGTAGTGAGGTGGCATTTGAACACCCCCACCCCCCAGCCCCGCACCGGGGGCAGGGTTCCCGTTGCTCAGAGCTGTGGCTGGCAGGCTGCGCAGCGCCCGCAGGGACCGCTCCCGGCAGGGCCGCCGGCCCGGCCCGGCTCGGCCCGGGGCGACCGAGACTCGGCAGCAACCGTGAGATTGCTCCGGGCGGGCCCGCGCCGGGCTCCTTCCCAAGCGGCTGCAAAGCCATCCCATCCGCGGAGGCGGGCAGGTACTGAACGACCTTTGCAACCTCGGCCGAGTTCAGACTTTGCGCAGCCGGAGAGGATGGGCGCTGCCCCACGGGAGCCATCGTGCCCGGCTTTGCTGGGGAGTGGGGGGGCGAGCACCCCCGGACCGGGGCGGGCAGAGGCTAGGCACACTCCGAGTAACATTCAGCAGGCATCCCAAGATCGCTTTTCTTTGCGATTGGCACCCGTAAAATATGTATGCTAAAAATCAGAACAAAGCCGAGCCCAGGTAACTTCTCTGTAGATGCTGGCTGGCCTTAAGGACGGGCACACTTATGGGCAATGAAAATAATGTCTCCGTTGACTTCAGATAGGTCTCTTTGTCCAGCAGATAAATAATTTCAAGCTCGGTCTTCCTGGTTCGGGTGAGGGGGAGAGTTGTGTTTGGTTTGTTTTTTTTTTTTAAAGACTCCAGATCTACCCGATCTTTAGCCTCTTTCTTCCTCTTTCCGTAATTTTCTCACTAGGAAAGCTTGTACATATTTGTATAAAACTCGAGTACACTGTGGAGGAGAGGGAGAGAAAGTGGGTGCAGGACAAAAAAACTCTAACAACAAGTAGCCCCGAATATGTGCGAGATACATGCATGTTTATTGTCGCCGAACACTTCTACATCTGCTAGGCAAGGTGTCGGGCTCTGTGTCTGCTCACTCCTGTGTTCTCCTGTGGAAGAAAACGCAGTGAAATCGCTTTACGTGCTTATATATATGCGTGTGGAACTATACAGACAGATAGGTAGATAGTCTGCACTCGCATAATCTGCCCGTGTCTATCTATCTGGGAGGATTAGTTATCTCTGCATCTATTGAGAATTAACAAGGGCGAGAGATTATGTATCAACGTACAGACAACGGCTATGAATATGAAACCTTACGTACATAGGTAAGACGGATTCAGTCAGCCACTCAGCTGCAAAGCTCCTCTTTAAGGCTGCTCTGTCTTATCCTCTCAAAGCCCTCTGACAGCTTCCTACCAGTACCTTCACCAGGGAATAAGGATGAGAAGGCTCGGCACTGCACATCCCTGCTTTTCACATCCGAAAATGACAGACATATGTCACCGCCGTGCCTGGACTTTGCTGGAAATGGGCCGCCTCCCTCGACCCCGCCACACACACCTTTTGTTCCAGGCAAAATAAACAGTTCGGAGGAGCTGGGAAAGGGTGTAATGCCAGAAGGGGAAAGAAGGCGGGAAGGCCATGCTGCCCCCCCGCCTCCAGCCCCNCACGGCCCCAAGGCGGCCGAGCAGGGCCTGCCGCACCTCCAGGTGCGGGGAAGGGGCCGGGGCTCCAGTCGGGGGGGCAACAGAGGCAGGCGGGGTCTGAGGGGCGCAAGAAGGGTAGCTGTACGACCGAGGGGGCCAGGGCGCGGGGCCGGGGCCGGGGCAGGGGGCGGGGAGGCGCACGGAGAGGTCTCTCCGCCGCGCAGGACTGTATTTTGCGGTAGAAACTCTCTTGAGCGCAGACAATGGAGCGGGATGTTTACTGCGGGCGGGAAGACAATTAGCAATTCATCGGGAGAGATGTGTCACCCAAATGTCATGGGGAAGCTAACATGACATCTGTTTTAATGGCTCCGTGCTAATAAACTCCTCTCGAAGGGCGGCTTTGTGGGGACGTCAAAGATTATTTACAGAATGAGTCAGTTTCCAAACGGGCTGAGGCGCCGTCGGTGGCGGCGGGACCGCGGCGCGGCGGGGACGCGGTGCCCGGGACGCCGGGTGGGAAGGACCCGCCGGGAAGGGGCAGTTGCAAGCAGCGCTCTGGCCCGGCCCGGCTCGGCCCGGCCCGGCTCGGCACGGTCCCGGCAGGGCCCGCCTAGCCAGGGGCGGTCAGAGCGCCGAGGGCAGGTGGCGGCCCCGGGCGGGTGTCCTTGCTCCCCCCGCGATGGCTGTGCCGTGATGGCAGCGGGACGCGCGCTCCAAGGGGATGCGTGTCCGTCTCCGGGGCTTGCCTTCGGCTTAGCTTCGCCCAGGGGATGGGGGAGTCCCAGTCCCGCGAGAAACAGCCCCGTGCGGAGGGCCCCGAGGCAGCAGGGACTGGGTCCCCGTCCTGGGCCGCAGACGCCGGGTGCAGAGTGGCCCGGCCTCGGAGGTGGAAGTTGCTCTGCACCGGGAAGCAGCGAGGCCCCAGAAGAGCGGCCGGATTTTCACCGAGTGCCACATCCTGCGTTATTGAACAAGACACGCTGCAGTAAAACACATAAGTAGACAAACTGAGAGAATCCATTTAGAAGTTAACACAGTCTGACTCGCTCACAAGCACACAGTGGGGGGAGACAATTTAATTTCGCTCAGATCCATTCGAAGATTTTTATGTTTAGATTGTTGTTTTGATGGCATAAAAAGGTTCTTTAAAATAGGAGAGGGGAAAACCTATCGAGCCTCTGGCCACTGGCTTGTATTCCTGTGCCTCCTCAGTTTTCGTCCTCTGTAAAGACAGGTTGACGAGGGGATGTGTGGAAAATATCCAACTGTTCTTGCAGATGCGTATGGGTATAAAGAGAAAGCGTGTTTCTGTGCTCCTGTCTCTCTATATACGCATATATGTGCATCGCATCTGTACAGAGAATGGATACCGCACCTTTTTAAGACAAGCAGAGTGAGCCAATCCAAAAAGTCTTTACTCGGGCAGAGCCGACGCTGAACGTAATAGCAGGTTATTGCAAACCTGTCCTCGGTACTTATTAATCGTCCAGATCAAATACATTAATGGATAGCGAGAATGAAAATAGGCTGAGAACCGTCTGTCGTCCTTTCAAGGGCAACGAAAACGCGGTACTGACACCGGGACTGAACGGAACAGCGTGCTCGGTAACCTGGAGAGGGGAAGGAGGAGGGCCAGGAAGTAGGTGGGTAAGAGGAAAATTGCCATTGTCGGGAAAACTAAATGCAGTTTTAGGTGGCCCACACCTGAGATGAGTAAATAAGGCACAGATCTCCTTTTCTTCCTGTCTCCAAAGATATTAATAGTCTCAAAGACAGCTAGGGTAGGCGAGCAGTGGTGCCGCACGTGCGGGATGGCCCGGGGGACAGAGCTGCGGGAACAGGGGCTTCTCTTGATGGGGACCCAGGGGTCCCACTTCCCCCGTTCCCACCGGGGTCATTCTCTCCCAGCCCTGGATACGTCTTCCCACTTCAATACAGACCTGGTGGCGGGGATCTGCTTCCCCGGTCTTAGAAGGGAGCGTCGTCAGGGCCTCCGGGGAAAACGCACCGGCGTCTGCCCGGGGCGCGGGCTCCGGGGAGCGGAGAAGTGAGGGATGGTGAGAGCACTAAAATTGTTCCTACACGCCCTTTACTTACTTGGCTGTTTGTACCCGTGTCCCCGCAGACCCCAGTTCAGCGTAGCTGCCCGGTGTGTGCGCGTCTGTGCCCGTGACATTTGGGGGAGCGGGGAAGAGCCCCCCTCTGCTCTCTCCGCTTAAGCTGTCGCTGTTGCGCTTCCCCCCGGCGCCGAGGGCCGGGCAGAGCCTGCCCGCTGCGGACACGGGGGGCAACGGGGCGGCCCTGGCAGGGCGAGGGAGCGGGGAGCGAGCCCCGGGGCGCGGCGGGCGGAGGGGGCGGCCCTCTTGCACAGCCCCCCCGGGCCCCAGACCTCTGGGAGTAGGGGGAGGCGGGGGAGGGATCCCGCTCTCCATTCCAGCTATTATCAGAGATTGGGAGCCCGGTAAACAAAACGCTCTTGCTATCTCCTCGCGCAGATAAGGCAAGAAGTGGCTTTCTTTAATAATATGATTGAAATGTTAGGGGTATGATGCCTCCTCGTTAGTAATATTGGCTTTGCATGCAGAGCACAATCCCATCCCTCTAGACTGCTTAGCCAAAACAGAGCGTAAACTCTGTAATTAGTAACGTGTTCCATCATTAAAGAGCCCTGCTGAGAATTTCTATTTAATAATGGTCTTAAATTAGTTATGATGGTAAATACTCATCTGGAAATTCAACATCTAAAACCATCTACAATCTGGAAATGCTCCAGTGTTGCTGTAATCTCCTGTAACACAGAAATGACTATCACATTCAACCATCGCATTAGAAATTCGTCATACCGTTTTGTCCACTAATATACAGTATGGATGTGTTAATTAGGTTAACCCATAGACTGTCTGCTTCACAAATATTTAGAAATAAACAATGAAAGCCCCTTTTTATTACGATACAGCCAGGGAAGAGAGGAGGAGGGGCGGATTTAGTTGGAAAGTCTTTTGTTTTCAGATAAGGTGGAACTGCGTCTTCGAGCCTAAGAGTTCACCAACACACAGCCACGGGCACGCACCCACCCCACCTCGGCCTCGCTCAGCAGCTCCCCGCCACAGGCAGCGGCAGCAGCACCCATGGCTCCTCCTGGAGAATGTGGCTGTGATCATTCACCTCCTGACCTATGCAGATCAAATCATACCGCACCTTTCCTCTTTGGGGTTTATTGGAGTTTTTAAATTGAATTTGTCCGTTTTAGAAAACAGCTTACTCCCTCTCTGCCGTTTCCTCTGTACAGCGGGGCTTGGCTCCAGCAATCTTTCCAAAAGAGGTTTAAAAGGATCCGAGGAGGAACAAGGAAGAGGCAGTAAAAGACTAAATAAATAAATAAATAAATAAATAGATCTGGCTTCCCCCCTGGTTGACAGCAGAATTAAAGTTTCACAGACAGACTGTGATGCAGGTATAAATAAGTCATTCAGGTATGCCTATCCCCACTGAGGATATAAAGAAAACTTACTTGTAATAACAATATAAAATCAGTAACTGAAATAGTTGGGGGTAATGGTAGGAGGGAAGGGAGTGAAGTGAAGTATATTTCTGTATTTACCTAGACGTCTAAACGTTTATCCACTCTAGCACTAACCTTTCATGTTTAATGAATGAATCTGCATTGCAGGGTTTTTTTTTCTCCCCCTCCATGTGCCGGCTAGTTTTAAATCTGCAAGCACCACAAAGAGGCCGTGATCCCATCTGCCTATGATTCCAAATTAAAGTTCAAACGGATGGCTTACACACTGCTGATCCTGTATCATAGCCTCTCGCGCCCCTTCAATTACTATTTAATAGAATTACAGTGTAAAATCCCAATAGTCTTAAAGAATGTTTTATCACAGACTGAAGAGAGAGAATATACAGACACCTCCAATGTTATTGAACTGTATTACTGACCTATTTAGATATTAAAAGAGAATATTCAGTGCTCTACAAGATATTACAAGAGCTCCTTTAATCTGAAAACACGCATATGTGTGTACACATGTATATGCCTCTCTGTGTGTGGACATTGTGTACACCAGTTCCACCCCACCAGCGAGTGCCCACATCCAGCCACACTCTGTGGATGTGTGGGTTCACTTTTGTTCACACGTGCACACACCCACGCAATTACACACGCTCCTCCAGGTCGTGTAGAAATTTATAAGTTTTTGTAAACTGCAGCATAACTTTATTGTTGCCAGACGTTGCTAGAGGGGTTAGTCCAGTAGGAGAACAATTCTGAAAAACACTCTTTAAGTGACCATATTATTAAATGAACTTCCCCTAATGATGTTTCTATAGTGACAAAAAAAAAAAAATCAACCCCCCCAAAAACAAATACGAAACCAAAACCAACAACAATCCCAAACAATAAGCCAAACAACAAACCCCAGAACAACAAACCCAACCAAATATTTGCAGTATAGCTAAATTCCTCTCTAACAACCAGGACTGGAATTAAAGTCAGTCGTAGTCCGGATTTAGCTGTTGTAAATCTTGACTTCTAGTGTAGGTCTCATCTTACTTTTTCTACCTGTTCGGCAAAGGACCTGTCTGCTGCAGGGAGAAACGATTCTGCCACTTCCCCTTGCTTACAGGGAGGTGATTCTAACCATGTACTTGTAGGTCTTTACATCTACACTTTATTCAATACTCTTTAACATCTTTCTTCTCTTGCAGATCGCGAGGTGCCAAGCCACTTTGAAGCCTCCTGGTCTGAAATCACCTCATTTTCAAAATAAAAAAGGACAGCGTCGAAAACAAAACCTTGCAGCCGTCCTTCCTCCAGACACAGCAACAGAAATCCCTTTCGTATCATTTAATCACAGCTATAACCCGACAGCCCTTGCCTTTTGTCATTACCGTGCCAGAAGAGAATATTTACCATGATTGTCGGTAATATCCTTAGTGCTTTCCCTTCCCAACTCCTTCTTGCACACACAGAGACACACAGACACCCGCCTCCCTGCCTTCTCCATTCCTGGGTCAGTTTGCAACTGGATGGTTTGGTTCATTTCCCCCTTTTTTTATACACCATTTGCAAACTTCTGTGCATCTGAGCTCTCTGTGGGGTGGTGATGTGGCTGCAGACCCTCTGCATTTTGTACTCATGCGTGTGTGTGTGTTGGTGTGTGTCAGTCTGCACACCCGTGTGTGTGTGTGTGCTCTAGAAAAAGGCGATGTTTGTCTGTCCTCTCCCTACACACGGAATCCAGGCCAGTGCGATGCAGAGCTCAATAAGAAACTGCATGAATAAACACGAATAGAAAGTTGTGCTCAGCTAACCGAGGAAATCAGAGCAATACCAGGGCACCAACGTCCACATTTCTTTTCACTTCGGGCCGGGGCAGTAACCTCATCTGGGTATGCTAAAAATTAAGGGCAACGGGCAGGCAGATTCAAGTCCCTCGAAAAGGCTGCTGTAATTGATCAGACAGAGAGAGATGGGGGTGACCGAAGCCCACGCCTGACGGTGGAGGGCCAGCAGCATCCGCGGCCCAGCAGGCGCACAAAGGACCCCCAGCCATGCTAAAGGGCTCGG
>VYXF01012890.1:13368-104827 GCA_013397295.1 Polioptila caerulea | reverse complement strand
GCTTGGTTGGTTTTGTGTATTTGCTTTGTTGGGAGTCTCCTGAAGCCGTTTGTGCTTTAAGGAAGAGAAAATGACAAGTGCTCCTGAACCTGATGGGCTCTTAGAGCCCTGAAATGGAGGAAACTGGGATGTTTGTACCAAGAACCAACATGCTGACCTCAGTGTGTCATTTAAGTGGTTTAAGTACTCCTTAGCTTGTATCACTGGAAAAATATTAAGGTGTTCAGTACAGATTTCTGGGTATGATGCTGCAGAGCTTAAAAGAACAGGACAGTACTTGTCATTAGTGTGCCCAAAGCAGTCTTGTTGAAAGTATCTGGCAACAGAGGCTTCCCGAATCATTAGTTACAAATAAATGGTATTTGATCATGTTGAAATTTTGTATAAACTTATGAAAACAAATTAACTACTTTACAGTTATCAGAACGTATAACTTAATTTATCCTGCTAATGAGAAAAATAAATGTCTATTTGGAACAATATGAAAATAATCATACTCCTCTTCTTATGTAATAAAAAAATTACAGATTACTTCTGTGACTTTCCTGTGTTTTCATTCTTTTATAGAACTTAATCCACATAGTACTCAGTCAGTGAAAGGACAGTTGTATTATGAGTTGTCTATTTCCTAAAACACAGCAATCTAGTTGCTTTCCATTAAAATCCTTTTTATTTTTCTAATGATTGCTTATTCCTGACTAGTGCATGTAGTAGTCCAAGAGGTTACATTCTTCTTTTGTGAAGAATGCCTACATTTGTGTTCAGTCTATAGCATGATGTGTACTGAAGAGCTAAAAGCATTTACAGATCCAGCCTGTATGGTGAGACTGGCATGACAGTGACTGCCCCTGGAGTGCATGTGTCTTTTAAAATGAAAACCTTCTTTCTTCCTTGGAAGAACCTTGTTGGATGTGAAGAAGGTCTCCAAAGCATTATTCTCTCAGATTGTCTGGTCCCCTTGACTGAAGCAGCATGAGCACATGTTTATGTTACTACTCACCTTCTGTTTCTGAACTGTGTTCAGTTAAAAGTTAGTTGTGTTTTTAGCAGACTACACTTTGAAACTCTGAGTGGGACTGAAAGAAAAGGACACCTCCTGCAATGCCAGTTTCTGTAACCATGGTATCTAAAGCCATAAAGTGCATGAAGGAATTATTATTAGTGAAGATATGACTTTGGCTTGGGTTTTTTTTTAGTAGCTAGGATGTGATTGGACAACTCAGTGTGTAAAAATGAAATGCGTTAAGATTTACTTCTCTTCAGCCCCTACAGGATCATGTTAAATCAGATTGATGACCAGACTTCTGTGTTGGACCAGTTCTGTGAGCATGGCCATGAACTATTGCCCTTTCCAGAGAAACTTTTAAAAAACTATATTTAAAAACTTTGAAAGAAATCATCTTATGGTTTCCTAATAGATTGCAAATAGGTTTTTGTGCAGATTTTAATGGCATTATGTCATGTGAAAAGGGGAAGTCAAGGATTTCCTTGACCCTTGGTGTTTGATGTGTCTGTCAGTGCCCTAGGAAAGCCAAGAGTGCTGTTCTACTGCCAGTCATCTTTCCACATGCTAGACTGAGCTAAATGACTCTAGTGCTTTTATTTCCAGTACAGTTATAAACATCTACATAAGTTTCACAAGAAAGCTTTAGCTTGGATGACTGTATTTCAGAGAAAAAAACTAAACAAAACAAACGCATCCCCACTCTCCCCAAAAAATAATACTGAATGCTCTGAAGGACATAAAGGGACATGCATTTGGCTTTTACATTAGAAGAGCATTATTAACCTGGGATGTCAATTTGTATTTATGATCTACACTATTATTAGCATAGACATTAGAGTGTAGTGTGAATCTTTTGTACGTAAAGGTACATGAAAATGAATTTTTAAGTAATTTTTCCTAGAGTGCTCTTGGAATATGTCATAAATAATTATGGTAATATCTGTCCAGTATGGCAGGATGGAACCAAGTCTACACTAACCTCGTTTCACCTTTTTTTTCATCATTATGACTTAAAACTGCAAAGAGTTTGCAGAAGGCATGTGGGACTTATTTGTTTTATTGAAGTTCTCCTGAATCTTTCTTAACAGAAGAAAGTTGATTAATAAGATCTTTTGAATTTTCTTGCTTCCTTTATTTTGTTCTGATTAAAAAGAAAAAAAAAGTTCTATTTTCTTGCTTTTGCCTTCAGCTTCCTCATTTCCCATCTACTTCCTGAATGAGGGCATAACTTTATTTTTTTGTCTCTGAGCAAAGGCTTTACTTCCTAATGGACCTCCAAGCTGGAATGAGAGGTTCAGTAGGCTTAATGTAGACATTGAATAAACCCTGTCAGAATGTGGGGAAATGAAGAGTTATTTCTGCATTGAGCATTGCATTCACTTTCCTGCACAAGCAATCCTTCCTTGTGGAGATACCTCAGGACACTTACAGAAGGAACACACTGTGGCTGTTGGACACGCAATGACACACACGGACACTGTCTGGTGACAAAGGCAAAAACTCTTTATTACAACATCTGACTCCATATTTATAGCATTTCTACACAGACCAGGGACTGGAGGAGAAGGGTGACACCTCTCCCATCCCATTGCTCAAGACAACTGCCCATCAGTTGTTTTTTACTCCAAGAGGAAGTATGTAAACAACCTGGGCTTAACATAAACATCTTCTAATTATAACACCTGTGTGTGAGAAAGAGCTACGAACTATGAAAAACATCAAGCTGTAAAGTGCACCAGAAAACTGAAGAAATCAAGGTGACAACATACAGGATATATATTTTACCTGTACTGAGAACTTTCAGTAGGACATGCCACTGATTTCTGCTGAGGAAACTCAGGATACCACCAACTCTTTGTCATTTCCGAAGCAATTCCTGGACTGAGCCTGCAAAAAGGCAGCAGTATTGACACCCTCCTCCCATGTCATCTTTAATCTCTCTTGGCAAAAAGAAAATAAAGGAAATGCCCCCCACCTATGTGTACATAGAAA
This sequence comes from Polioptila caerulea, assembly GCA_013397295.1. Lineage (NCBI taxonomy): Eukaryota > Metazoa > Chordata > Aves > Passeriformes > Certhiidae > Polioptila > Polioptila caerulea. The sequence goes on along the minus strand of VYXF01012890.1, from coordinate 101,829 downwards.
TCATCTGTTAAATGATGATTTTCTGGTTCCTACTGAGAGCTTTACACAAACTTGTTTTTTCATCAAATACAGAAAATTGATTTTGTATGTGATGGCAGTATACCATCTTGGTTTTTTTTAAGCAGAACATTCTTTTCCCTCTTGCTTCTTCCTCCTAGTACATTTTTCTGTGGGCCTTCATTTCATATCTGAATCTTTTTCCCATGCATTTTAGAAATTTGATTTTCAGGGACAGGCAACATTTTTTATTATATATTATATATTATGATATAATATTATACAGTATATATTATATAGTATATTTCACCTGACAGATGAAAATAATCCTTTTCCAAGCTCTTCTCAAATTAGCAATTACTTCTCACCTGTGTGGCTTTTACACTGCATCAGCAGACAGAAGTGTAATGCCAGGCTGCTTTATCCTCTGCAAATGTTTTGGGATCCTTTGCTACTCTGGGATTTTCTGAAATGTATTGTGACATTCTCAACGATCCTTGGAAAAACAGAAGTGAACTTGCAGTTTTTCAGTAATTTCTTTGGAATTAGAATAATGAGAAGAGAAATATTTGTAGTTATCTCAGCATTTGCAACTGTTTATTTTGGAGAACAGACAATAGATAACTTTGTTTGAGAATCTGCATTTTATGTGACTTTATTTACTTTATGTGACTTTATTAAAGGCAAAATATAATGATGGGTTCATTTTTAAAGATTAATTACAAGATTGTAGCTGGAAAGTGTGCTGCTCGAGACTTGTGGGTGCAAAAGTTTTGAAATTGTATTGAAACAGAATAGTGGCAGTTTTATATTCATTTTGTCTGGTGGCAAATAACTACACAAAGTGAAGTTAGCCCTGTATCTCTTCATCCTGTTTTAATTGAGACTGCCATCTTCTAATACAGCTTCTTAAGATAAATGAAAAGAAGCAACCTGAAAAGGAAAGGAGGCCTGTGTATCAGAGTGTACAGTGATGACTTTATTTATAGCCTAGTTCATTTATGATTGTAAATAAACCTGACTTTCACCCACTGTAAAGTGTGAAATATCCAAATTAATCACAGACTTAAGTGCCTGAGGCCAGGAGATTTTAGGAGGATCGAAGGTATGAAATGAGAAACAGCAAAGAATGGGGAACAGGACCTTTATGGATTACCAGGCTCAAGGGTCACTAAGCCCTCAGAATCAAGGCTCAAAGGCAGAGCTGATATTGATTCTTTTTCTTTAACTGAAATCTCATTTTCACTGAAAAAATTAAAGCATAGACACATTAAACAGATTAAAAACTTTTAGATCCCACTTTTATGTGGCCTCTGAATTTGTCTGCCTGCTTGTAGAATGCTGGTGCTGTGGTCCTTCCACCACGAGATGGATGTGTGACGCGTGGACAGCGTGATGTGCCAGTTTGTGGATCCTGTCCCACTGTGTGGATCCCACAAGTTCAGCAGAGCTCTAAGCAGCAGGTGTCAGACTTGGACTAGGCCTATGGAATACTCTTCAGGTTTTAGACTGGAGTGGCCAATGGCCCAGTCAGGCTCTATAAAAATCATGTGGGTTTTGGACAGGGCATGCAGGGGGACAGAGACACCAGGATCATAAGTATGCTTCCTGCAAAGCAGCTGAACCATGAAGACCCTCCTTCAGGACTTGCTATAAGCTCTCTTGCTCCTAGTGAAGTCAGGAAGAGCATGATGTCTGACAGATATTACAATCACTAATATGTCCCAGAAAATTCATATGGCTTTAGGATAATCTACTTCAGGGAATCAAGTTTTTTATATGCTACTGATAAAACCCTCAGTGTTATATTAGGAAATACTACATTCCACTTGAGGACCTTGCCTTTTATCTCAGGGGAGAAAAGCTAAGGAAAGACTAGCATCATTAGTGTGCTGTATTGTACAGTGGAAGTATGAACACCACAGAGAATGCCTATGGCCCTGGGTATCCCACTGTTTTCTTCACAGCAGGCACCGTGCAGCTGAAAGTGAACGAAGCTAGACTGAAGTATTTGACTTACAAAGTGATGTACTTCGCATCAAAATGTTCTGGGTTTTTCTGTCCCACTCAGTTTACTAGGAAATGTTTGTTACTGTCTATTGGGGATTTAATTTGCTAGGTAAGTCAATGCTGAGGTGTACTAGAAACTGGCTGAACAGATAAACTCAAAAAATTGTTATGATCAGTTGCACAAAGCCCAACTAGAGACCAGTAACCAGTGGTGTGACCCAAGGATAATGAGACCAGTACTGTTTTTATTTTCATTAGTGACCTGGATGATGGGACAGGATACACCCTTAGCAAGTTCACAGACAATATAAAATGAAAGGAGTGGTTGGTGTACCAGAGGGCTTTCCCTCTTTCAAAATGTTTTACACTCAAAATTCCATATGGAGTACAGATGTTGAAGGGCATTCTGTGCCTTCACCAAGCAAGCTGGGAAGTTTTCCTAGTTATTCCTATTAGACTTACATTGCTCTGCATTGGGAAGGAATGGCAAGTTGCTGTTCTCACTTCAGGGAGGAGGAGATTTTTAGAAATAGTCTTTTTTATTTTAGAGAGTGCTTTGGGTAGGATGAGCAAATCTTGTCAATAGTTGTAATTCTAGAGATAGATGAAAAATGAGCAGAACTCTGTCAGAGAAATATTTCTGCATGCAATGGTTATTTGAGCTGTAGAATTTTTTCCCCTCGGGTGACAATGAATGGATGCTCCAAGTTTTTAGAGGTTCAACAAGGCATTGAACAAATTAATGAAAGAAAAATCCCCTCACATTGAAAGTTGCCCCCTTTGGAGCATCAAAAGTTGGTGCATGCCAGGAGTTCATCCATGCCTGCACTCGAACCTTGCGCCTCTGTGGGATCCTTTGGTCTGCCCCCACCTCTCTCCTTGTGCTGCTTGGGGACTGATCCCACTCACATCCTGAGTCCTGGAGGCTGCTCACGACAGCACCGTGTGGCAGGAGGGGCTGCTGCTTGCTCTTGGGCACTGATACAGAGCCCCAGAGCTCAGGGTGTGCGGGAGCAGCTGTGTGCACACCAGAGATTTCTCCTTGTGGATGCTGGGCACTCTTGGATTCCGTTGGAATGGGAGTGAACTGCATAAACTGTGCCTTGTGTGAGCATTAGTCCTATAAGATGTGACTCAGTGCCAGAGAAAATAATTTAGCCCACTAGCTCTTGCCCAGACTGCACCAACTGTGGCTGTAGATGGGAGAACAGGTCACATGCCTCAATGGGGCATCGAGGTTTGGGTAACACCCCAGCACGCCCAAGGGGTGGTACACCTAAAGGATTGGTCTGGGGTTGGAGTGACAGGGAAGGTTCAGGAAACAGGGGCAGGCTAAGAATGATGGACAGGGAAGGAATTGGAACAAAAGGCGGGGAAACACCATAAAGAGCAACAACTAGGGCTGGTATTCTGGAGGATTGACACCAGGGGTAGGAGGAACAAAGAACATTCTCCAACAAAGGGAGGGTACAATTCAGACAAAACCAACAACGTAGTGGGATATAACAGGAACAAGCCATTACAAAAGTTTAACGTCCAAAAGAAAACACACCACAACAAAGATGCAAGATTTTCAGATCATGATCAAATTGTTGAAAATGCTTTAGTACCCAGTGTCATCTAAAATATGTCTGGTTTTAATGGAGGCCATAAGTTTAAATATGGAAGGATAGTTTCAAGCACCACCATTGAAAACGTTGGTGGCTCTCACTTTGGTTTTTCACAGAGTAAACCGAAGAAAAATTGCAAACAGAAAACATGTTTTGTGTAAATACCAAAATATCTTAGTAGAGCCAGCACAACATAGGTAAAAATAACTTTCTGGTATTTTTCCAGATTTGTATTTGCATCTTGAATCAATCTGCGCACACTGGAAACAGAGAAAATTAGAAAATTAGAAGTGTAATGCAAGATTTCAGGGGTTTAGTTCAGACAAGAGTGTACAGATACAATTCTTTCAAAGCACAAAGAACTCTTGTACTGTCAGTGTGATATTGGACTATATGCAAACATAGACTAGTGCCATGACAATTTTACACCCTGTTGTACAATTCCAATCAGCCCTGGTGTTTCAAAACAAGACAATTTCTCTTGCTGTAAATACAAAAAGAATTATACAAATGTATCTTTTTTGCTTTATTATCCTGCAAACCTCATAGATCATATGAAATGTTTGGTGTGTGGCAGTCCAAGGAGAAAAACAGAAAAAGAAATGGCATTTAATTTGGCTTCTTGCTATGTTTACCTCTACCTGATGTGGGATTAAGTTGTCATTTATGCAGCTTTAACAACATTTTTATTCCTTTTTAAGCATGTGAAATGTAGGTTGGATGAATTGCACTATATTTTCTGAGTTTTCTCAGAAGTCGTTTAAAGGAGTGCAGTAACTACTTGGGAGAGGATATGTGAGAAGAATATTTGACATCTCAGGAAACTAAAAACTCCCCTTGCTGAATGTGACTATCACAAAAAGCACATTCAGAATCATTCTTACTTCTGAATGTGTATGTTTTTTCTAGTTTTCTTATTGATAAACCAAAAATTTTGGTCAAGCTGATGCAGTCTGCACAGAAGGAGTTATGCCAGTAGCTAAATCAGCAGAGCAATGTGCCAATTCATAGTGAACATGCCTTAGCACAAAAAACCTTATATCCCATAACCAACACAGGATAGTCTCGTGTTGTGGACAAGGTGTGTTAAAGCTTTACTCCCTTGGCAGCAGCTGGCTGTTGTCTGCATATGAACTGCAGAACTGGAATTTATGTGAATTTCCAGCTACATTTTATGTAACATGAATAAATGAAGAAAAGTGGTGTTTTGTGTTGTTTTATAGTGCTGAGAAAAATTACTGCCATTGGTTGCCTGAATCACTTGCAGTAAACAAAAGACAGAGCTGTGCAACATTAAAACACTTATTTCAATCTACAACATTTAAAGAAAAGAAAAAGTCATCAAATTAAAGATCTGCAAATGAGCCCTGCCCTGCTTGCAAGTAATTACATATATATATATATATAAATTATATATTACATGTGTAACCTAGTAGCTATGCAGTTAAATATGGTAATGGATAGCCTAGGTATTAAAAAGTGCACCACTTTTACCTTTGTGCTTCTTCAGCTTTAAGATAATAATTTTGGGATAGTAAAAATCCTATTATTGCAATTGTTTATAAGCAAAACTGTAAAATAGCTTAAGAGATCTGAAAAAACTTCAGGTTGCAGGGGTGACCTTGCATAATTTTTTGCCTGCTATCAAAAAAGGCAGTTTCTGACTTTTACTGACAGATGGGAATAACTAAATAACCTCTTACAAATGGAAAGAATTGCTTTTAAAACCTTATTTTTGAAAACTTGGAAAGGTTTACCATTGCAGAATATCAAAATAAGTAGGACATTCTTGTAATATTTTTCCTAGAGCTGGATAAATCTGTGAAAACAACTTTGTGGACTTGCCTTATTTTTCTAGTGCTGTCAAGTTCAAGTGTGTGAGCTACAGCAAAATGAGGAAACTAAAACCAAATCAGGAAAACACAGGAAAGTAAATGTACTGAAGTATTCTGAGCCCTACAAATTAGCTGTTAACTAGATATAATTATATCTGTGCTTTTTGGTCCTTTCATAAATCTGTTAGTGTTTTTCTATTACTCTTCTCTTATTTGTTATGTGACATTTCTAATAAAGGTAATATTCTAATTTGAGGGAGTCCCACAAAAGCATTAGCTAGGTCTAATTTTTCTTTTGCTTAATGCCCAAGAAAAATTGCATAGCTGTAAGCAAAACCAATGTAATTGTGTTACTGTGTGTATTTGTTATTTACTTATTTTTGTAATACCTCAAAGGCATAGTCACGATACCATATCCCATTGCAAAATAGGTAAATGTAAAACAGAAATATTATCCCTGTCCTTAAGAATTAGTGATTAAATTTAAGATGAGAGAATAATTTATTTCAGGAGAAGAAGGAATAGAGCAATACAGTGTTGTTACAGTTACTGATACCATACAGTGTTGTCAGTCAATACTCTCAAAGGTGATGTGATAAACAACATTTGCCCAGAGTACCACTGGCCTGGCTTTGGGAGGCTGGAGGCAGTGGAGAACCATGGGAAGAGATCTGAAGAGCAATTTTGCTTGAAGTTGGAAATATGTGCTGGACTTAGGGATCTCCTGACTAAAAGAAAGAGTTTTAAAAAATCAGAGTTAAGTCTGATGTACAAGTTGCAGGACCAAGATACTCACTGTGATCAGAAGAAACATGAAAGGAAGCATGACAAGCTTCTGAGTCACACTGAACTTGCATGGGCAACTATAAGACAGCTATGCATGCAAGCTGGAGGTTTGTTTTGTTGTTTAATTTTAACAAGCTGCATCTGTCTGACTTCATTGTTGAGGTTCCTGTTATGGGTGATGCAGAAAAGCAGAGACTTTGGGGGCATGACTCATTTGTCCTCTTTTTAAAGGTGACTTGGGGGAAGGTGAACTGTACACTAAGGGGATGTATTTCCCTGTTGATGAAAAGGCAAAATATTACCATCTAACAGGCTGCATTATAGACATTTACAGTGCAAATGTGTTAACAGTGAGGTGAGATGAATCCCAGCTGATAAGAAGCTGTGGAAAGCACAAGTTTTATAGGAGACAGATATGAGGGACATGGCAGAGCCAAGGTTGGCTCATTTGTCTCTATAGAAAGTGGGATTGAACGAAAGAAAATGCCCAAAATAAGTTTTCATATGGGATTTTTCATAGAAATCAGCAATATTATATGTGGAGAGAGAAGCAGAGACAGGAAATGCTTTGGGATTTTGAGGAACAAATCCTGGACATCAAAAAGGGCTCCATGACTGTAAGTGTGAGATTTCTTGGAGTTAAAATGAAGGTATCAAAAGGAAGTAGAGGGTGGTTGAGTGAAGGGGAGGGTAGATGAATCAATGGATGTGAATTGTTACTGGGGGTACTTTTTAGTATTTTCCAGAAGTGTCTTGTAGTGTGAAATCAGGTTCAGGGGAAGGAAATACTGGAATGATCCAGGCCCAGGCACCAGCAGCATCACTTACATAAAGGAAAGGAGGGAGACAATTGAAAACAGCTTCGTCACAGGAGAGACAGGAAAGGTCTTGAATTCTGCTGAAAGGTCATCATTCCTGTGGCACTATATATCCCATACAAGCTGGATGCCAGAAGATAACTAGAGAAGGATGAGGAGGAGGGCTGGTGATGGCTGGAAGGGAAGAGTGGAGCAACAGAGGCTTCTGAGAGACAAGCAGTGTATATGGCAAAGATGAATGGGCTTCTGTAAAGATGAATGGACTTTTCTGGAAAAAAAACAACAAACCAAACAAAACCAAAATGAACAAAAAAACCAAACCAAAACAAAAAAAAATGAAACAAAAAAACCCACAGCAGCAACAACAACAAAAAACAAACACAGAATTGTTCATTTGACCCCACAGGTCAAATGAAATCTCATGGTGATGGGAACAAGGAACTAAAACAGGTCAGACAACTGGAAGCTGAAGTTATCAGGAGGAGTGCAGGACAGCTCATTATTGCTTCAGGTAGATAAACCACTTGGTGGCTAAATTTTTACTGTTATTTCTGCTCTGTAGTCATTAGTGATCACAGTCTGGACTGCAACAAGCTTCCAAGATTTATATAACTAATAATAACTCTTACACAGCTTTTTGGTTTGGAAGAACTTTAGTAACTGCACAGATGAACCTCATTTTCTTTCTCTGTCAAGATGAAATTAAAAATACATTTTTCTGTAACTTGGTTTATTTTGGTTACAATAACCAAGACCAGCCAGGAATGCTTGCTTGTTCTGTTTCTCTCAGCTTTAGTAAGTGTTTATTGATCAAGGTATTCTGCAGATATATATATAATGAGAGAAAAATCAAACATTCTAAATTTACTATTTTTTCCCCAGCATATTGTGTTTTTCTTGCAATTTCTTTGTGTATGATTCCAATATTTTTCTTCTATTATTGGTTGTAGGTCGTTGCCTGTGCAGAAACTCTACAGTAATCTAACATCTACCAATCTCTGAAATCAAGCCCTTAATTTTTGGCAGCAGAGACCTGGAAGGGTTATCACATCCGGAATGAAAGCAAAGAAGATTGACAAACACTTATTTCATAATTAAAGTGAAGCATTTAATAATAATACAGCATTAACTACTGGGATTAGAGACGAATCTTTCAAAATATGTTAGGTAAACCTGTCTGATGACAAAAAGGCTGAAAGTTGGGCAGAGAGGTTTTCCTTCTGGAAGCCTTCAGGAACGCCTGCCTATTTCCCACTGCTTTGAGGAGTGCTTTTCTAGGCACCTAAAATGAAGCTTGCAAGTTTGGCAGTACAGATCCTGAGAGGGTTTTTTGGCCTCTCAAACTAGTTGAAGGCTGAGAGTAACTTTCATTAAAACAAATTGCTGTCTCTATTGTATTAACCACTATTACAGCTCTCTGCAAGCCTTTCATTTTCTGTAGGTGATATTAATCACAGTCTGCCTGTAATGTGCTGCTGCTTATGAGCAAATACAATTGAACTATACTGAAATTCCTTTAGGAATTCTTTAAATATATCTAGTCCTATGTGAATATTAATTTTTTTTTCCATTTAGAGGCAGATATTCACTGTTCCTGTTTGAATTCCTTTTTCGTCACACTGTGTGACATTGAGCTACAAGTCAAGTAATGCAGCACATGCATTCAGTATGGGGCTGAGCTGTTTAGTGAGTTGTCACTTATGCTCCTCAGGTTTGGCTTGATTCTGCTGTGTGCCTATTGCTCATTCCTATGTCTATAATGTAAATACTTTCATTTTTGGAAGAGTCTTAGTGGGGTTGCTGAGTGTAAAATGCGACCGTGTAGAATGGTGCACCCTATCATGCCCTAACTGGAAGAAAATAGTTAACCTTGTGCTGTCTTAAGCCAGAATTACTCTTTTGGGAGAAAGCTTCTTGGATCCTGAAGGGTACCAAAGATGCTCCTCAGAGAATCTTGGTTGTGCATTTACCCCAGATGACAAACAAGGATTTAAAACTTTAGACTGTTGCTCACGGAACCTTATTTCTCTTACCACAAACATGGTTTTCTCCTACAGTGAAAAGTAAGATATTTGGTAGTTTAGGTTTTACTTTCAAACAGCAAAACATAACTGGCACACAGCAGAAACATTTAAAATGATTGACTTAAAACATAAGGAGAAAATAAAATATTCCTGACACATAAATTTAGCAGTTTAAAATGATAGCTTGGCAACAGTATGCAAAACCTTATGCAAAATTGTGAGAAAGGTGGAGGGAAGCTAACTCCACCAAAATCTATCAGTTCCTAATCTCCTTAAGGAAAGGGTGTGGAGATGGCTTTGATAACATATTTTATAGGCACTAAAAATGGACAGACAGACTGGCAGTTCTGGAATGATTGGCTGCAATGTCCTGCAATACATTGATGGTTTGAAGTCAGGAGGAGTGCTGATGAAGTCCAAATCTGATGAACAGCTGCACTGCTTTCCCCGGACCTTTTCTGAGGGTTACATGTGGCTTCATTCCTCTCCTTCTCAGTGAGCACTGAATATGAGATGTTGTGGATGCTACCATTGCCATCTGGCTATTGCATTGCTCCTTGAAAAACAGCTTGGGCAAAATTGCTGACTCAGATGTGAGCCTGATTAAAGTGAGGTAATGGGTGTGTGAATAAGAAATATTTTCAAGACTTAGTAATACATTATTCTCACCCTTTGTTGCCAATTAGTGCTCTGCATATATCACAAAGACTGAATGATAACTTGGTGTTATTTTTGCAAATGTGAAGATGAGAAGGGAGACAGGTGAGTGAGAACAGTGAGCTATGAACATATGGAGCTTAAAAGCATCTCTTATGAAATAATACACTCTGATTTTCCATATTTATGAAATGTAAATGGTATTAAGGTGAAGTAGCTGCTGTTGCTCTGCAGTTCTGCCGTGCCATGCAGGAAGCAAAGTGCTTTCCAAGCTGGAAGCAGAAAGGGCCCACTACAAGAAGTTGGGGGGAAGTGGGGTGGCAGGGATGAAGGCTGTAACTGCCAGCTGAACACTTTGTCAGAAAATTGTGTCCTGGCTCAACTAATTATAACTTCTCTTTCCTTCTCTGTTCACCTTCAGGCAATATTCATTAGGGCTGTATGTTTATATTTACTAAGAAACTGCAAATTTGCTGAACAGCGTGATTTAAAGTCTCAGAAGCATTTGAATGCATCAAATAATTGTGGCTGGAAAAAATCCAAGGCTTAATTGGAAGTTTTCTATTTGTTAATCCCGTAACTAATTTTGTGATTAGGGCATTCACCCTTGATGTGGGAGAACTTCATTCAGTTCCTCTCTCTGTCTCAAGGGCACAAACAGAAATCTTCCAAATCTGAAATACACCTAGGCACTAGATCTCATCCTCTGCCTTTCCTACTTACATGCTTTCACTTTGGAGAAGAGACAAGGACTAGGACCTTCTTGTCTAAGTTAGAGTATTTTTCTTCTTGCTGTCTGTTTCATTTGCTGGTAAAGCTCACTATGCAAGAGGGAACAGCTCCAACAAAATATTAAGGACACTATTTTAGGTTCTCATGTAATACTCTGCCATGGGAGTGTTACCAAAAAAGGAGACTTGGGCAGAAATTCCTGCTCTGAGCTAGTTAAAGAAGGAATTTCAGTCCAAATCTTTTTTGCCTTTAAACAAATTCATGTTGTTTACAATGTTTTGAGGTGGGTTAGGTTCAGAGATCAAATGATCCTCACCTGCTTCCTAAAGGCGTGTAGGAGGCAGTTCAGATTCTGGCCTGACCCAGATAACTATTATTCAGTAATTCCCAGCTTGTTCCTTCACAATCCTGTTCAGCTGATAAAGTGGGATTAATTAATAAGGGGTAGGGGAGAATAAATGACTGAAAGAAGGTAGGTGTTTAATACCTAAGATTTCCCTGCTTCATCCATTGTGTGCTCTCTTTTCCCATTACAAAAATAAAGTGTTTCTCTGTCTATTCCTTCTATTAACCTTTTTCATTGCCTCTTATGTCCCTTACAAACTATAACTTATCCTGTGTCATAACCTTTGCAGTGTTACTCCTACATACTAGTGCTGTTCCTCTGTCCTTGTCCATAAATAGATGTCCTTATTTAAGCTTTCTGTATAGGGTTTTTATTCCGAGGTCGCTGAAGGGTTCCAAATGCAGTCATATTATTTTATCACTGTGCTCTGTACCCTTCCTCTGCAATAGCATAGTTCTTTGCTTTTGTATTTAATAAAATTCTTTTAGCTCTCCAGAACACTTCCATCCTTTCTGCTCCTCTCCCAGGAGACCTTTTCAACCTATTCCCTGGGTAGGTTGAATTCTACTTTTTAAGGCAATTGCCCTTTACATTTATTCCCTTCCTTAAAATAGCAGGTTCTTTTGCTTTCCTCTCAGCCTTGCTGAGTTTACTTTCACTTGATTTTCCCCATAGTTTCCCATTAATGTCTATCACATCTAAAATATTTGCTTCTCTAATATCTTTCTAAATCTTTAGGAACAGTCTCCTGCTGGACCTCCCAAAGTTTGGATTGTACCCTAAGCATTTTCACTGATTGCACAAATCAATGCCTTGCCTTCTTCCAAAATGCATTAATTCAACCTTGTTACATAATCTTTGTGGCCTTTATCTTCAACCAAGTCAAAACTCTGCCTTACATCTCTTTTAGAAGCTGAAAATGAGAATATGCATTTTTTTATATACGATGCAGCATACACTTTTTTCTGTGTTGTCATTTTAATTTCTGAAACAGAGACTGCTGTGTGCTTGGGCATTTTACTTCATTTTTATGTGGACTGTTGAACTAATTCTTAATGTGGAATAGGTAAGGATTTTAGCCAAACAAATACTTAATTATTAAACATTAAATTTCCTTACAGTTTTCAGAATAGCAGTTTATTAAAAGATTTAATTTTAGTTTGGAGTTCATGTGAGCTGTTGGTAATTACACTCAGTTTAAGAGCTATGAAATGTTAATTAAAAATCTGAAATGTAGAAGAAATTAGGAGAAACTGGCTAATTAAACAATATGATCATTTGTAATGGTTCCAGTTGCACAGTAATGTAATTTAGAAAAGAAATTGTTTGAGAACTATTTTAAATAATTATGAGAGATAATTATGTGCTGGTGTTTGCATTGTGAAGTACACATCACATACTGAACTATCTTTGAAATCACTGCACCTAAAACATGTATGAATAGAAAGAAGTGTTTAGGACCTCAAAATTATTTGGAGTGGCTATGCAATTATAAGTAAAACATTACATCTTTGCTATGAATGAAATTGCCCTCTCTGTGTCCTGGCTTCATCCTTGACTCATCTTGTGAATTGTTCTTCCAAAAGACTGAGTGACCTCTTCCCCAGGCCAAGACAGGCAGTAGAAAGACTGTAGGTGAAGGGAACTGTCTTCAGACTACTCTCATGTTCCTCAAATGGTGCTGTGGGGAAAATGAGGTGCCAGGAAATTTCAATTATTAATTATTCTGCCGAAATAATTGCAGTTATACGCACACGATGCCAGTTTGGGTTTTGCCTTTTTTCTTGTATATCTTTTCTATATTCTGAGCACATCTATTTGTAGCTCTGTAGTCTATTGTATAAGTGACTAGTTTTCCCAGTACTTTTCCATGGCCTTTCCCTAAGCAGAAAGCCAAAACAAATCCCACAGCTCCAAGCCCCAGAAGGTGCACGGCCCCTGTGCTATCTTGGTTGTTCCTGGAAGCCAAGGCCAAGAACAACTCCTCGAGATGCATTCTCATGGACAAAGTACAGCTAGTGCTGAATGGGGAGCTCCAGAGAAGGGGCTTGACCTGGGAGGAAATTGCATCATAACTTGTCCTCCTAACTGGTGATTTTTATCAATTATGCTAATTTCCCAAAACCTATAGAAATGTACTCACCCCTGGGAGAGGTGGGATTTTGTGGACATCTTCCCATAACTCCCCCTGGAGGCCTCCAAATGAAGATCCCCTTTTATATTACCTCTTTACTAAAATTATCTTGAGTTTCATTTCAAGGTTAGGAAAAAGGCAACACACATTGTGGGGAAAGTGACAACACTGAAGACAGGTGATGACTCTATTCTAAAACTCAATTACTAAAACAATATCTAATATTATGAATTAAACCATAGGCTAAGCACTTCAGCCACTTCTGCATCTTCTTCTGAGCTGTTGAGCACTGAGCATTTAGGTCTGGCTTGTGCGATGGAAGAACCTGGCCCACTCTGGAAATCCCAGCACTTTCACAGGTTTGATGAAATGCTTCTGACTGCTCCTTGAAAATGTGGAAACCAAAATGTTTTTCACTGTGATTTTCAGAAGCGGGTCGTGTTTTCTTCTGATACCAAGCCAATGGCAGGTGTGCAAGTTAACACAGAAGACATCAGAACTGCTCTAGCATGAGTTAGCTTGAGGAGAGGTAAGGCAAATGCCACATTAATTCTGTTCTCCCCTAAAGAGTATAATCTCTGATGACTGATAGAAGTGTTTTGAAAAGAGCATTTCAGATAACAAAGTGCTGCAGAATACTGATGAGAAAGTATTTCACCTTCTCCTTGTTACTGTAAATTCTGTGAATGCTTCGATCTTACAATGTTATGAAACACACTTTGGTTACCTTAGCAGATATTCTTAAACAAAAGTAAACTTCTCTGTAGTTTTGGATAAATTATTAATGAGGAATTCCAGTATTTCTCTCCATTTTGCTACTTATTTATGATGAGATTGGTCTATCAAATAGGAGGATTCTAACCTTTCCAGCCCTACTCTTTCAAGAGTATGATCTTCCTTGGTGCTCTCTGGGCTACAGGGTGTTCCTTCTGCAGTTCTGATTCTCTTTACTAATGTTGCTTTTGCTTTTTGTTGGAGAGTAGGGAGTTTGTGCTCTTTTAGCTTCAAGCATATTTTCTAAAGATGGGAGTTAGTTATGGGAGAACAGGATTGCTGTTTGCTGGTGAATCCTAATTAAAAATGAAAATAGCATTTTTAGAGAACCATCAAAAGGCCTTCTCTTATTATGGTGGCTGAAACTCTGTGCAGTCAAAAAGGCTGGGATCAGTGCATGCAGAGCTCAAATGCTCTTTATTAAACAGTACTTAAAGAGAGAGACACAAGAATTGATTAATGGTATTTACATCTGCTTCTAGCATTGGAAAATAGATGTCAAACAGTTCACCCTACCAAGACAAAATCTTTTGGGACTTTTCTATCCCCTTTTTCTTCTTTACCAGAATTGATGCTGTCCCATGCATGGGTCTGACTGCCTGGCAGGATTTAGTCCATTATGATTTATATCAAATCTGTGGGCTTTGAGTTTCATGAGATAAGCCAATGTATTTGAAATTCATGATGCTAATTTTCTCTGGACTCTGACTTGATAGCAGATGCCAAGTTCCTGCCCAGAACAAATTTTACAGCTCAATTCCTTTTTCCCTAGCTGTTTGAAAGTGGTGAGCAATGGGTCATAGTTGATTAAATTTATAGGCAGTCCTTCAGAACTGCCTTTTTTTTTTTTATTTTAGGCTTTATTGATGATTAAAGACAGACACACTCAATACACAAGATACAGAGCTATGCTCTTTTACATAAGGTATGTTTTATTCATTTAAAATAAGTGAGAAAATGTAATGATCAGAAGCCCTGATTAGTTAACGTTTCATGCTAATGAGAGAAAACAGCAGTTTTGCATTTTGCTTGCTTTCCCCTGGGTTAGAGAATGTTTCTGTCCTGAAAGTTTTGTCTTCTACACAATTATTTAACATTAAGTTAGGCTTAGGGAAGATGGCAAGTCCTCATTCCAAACCTTCAATTTTAATTCCAACAAACCAGCAAACAGGATGAGGTGTTCAACCACCCTCATTCCTTTAGTAACTTCCAGGAAACTTCCATATTCTATGATGTTTTTTATAATGAGGTTACTGGTCTGAAGAACTGAACAGCAATCCTCAAATACTGTGTCAGTATGGTCACAGTGCTTTGAGGCATAGGAAATATCAGCTAACTGAAACTGGGAACTTTCTGGATCATGCTGGTTTGCTTAGTTGGATGGGTATAATTCAGGTTTGGTCAAATGACTGTAATTCTTCTATCTGAGTTATTGAAGCAGCTACCACACTTTATGAAGCAGAGATTTATCATTTTGTTGTCAGTGATACTTGGGAAACTTAGGAAGAGATGTTCAATGAATTGAGGAAATCTTTGTATTAAAATATAGTCTTTGCCCATAAATGCTGCTACATGGGGAAATAGACAGGATAACAAAATCACAAACTTCACTACCAAAACACAAAAGATCATGTTAGATATTTGGAATATCTTATGTTGAGGGAAGTGAAATGCTGGAAGGGATGAGGTGATGCCACAGTTTCCATAGGTAGTGCTGAAGGTTATTAAGAATATCTGTCAGGAAGGCATTTGTGCATACTCATAACTAGGTGACCTTTTGAGTTATTTATTGATTTTGCTTCCCACACTTTGTATATACAGCTAGTTCAGGGTTACATAGGCTGTTTGAAGCCATAGATTTCAGATAATTTCTGCTTTTGTAGAAATTCAGCTGAGGCCTGGATTATGAGCTGTTTTTGCTGCAGCTCTCATGATTTGTAGATGACCGTGGATGAGATTAGATTCCTAAACCCTGTGTTAAGATTTCAATACCTAGAGTTTAAGCCCAGACAGACACCCAGTCTGATGAATTTCAGGAGCTACCTAATGGCATTCTTGAACTTGTTGCTTATTCACTAAGCTCTCTAAATGCTTAACTCCAGTGGCCTGTGGAAGATTCAGGCCCTGCATGTGTTACCAGATGGATTTAGAAAAACAGTGTATAAATCTCCAAGAGATGTCCAGAAAACGAGATATGGGCAGATCTGAAATGGATTTTGGTGGGAGGCTTGTTTTTTTGTTGTTGGTGGGGGAGTGGTGGACACAGGTTCTGGTTGCTGATCAGCCTGGGGATGGATGACCCAATCTCCTGGTAAGGGAATTGATCTGATCGATTCCCTGGTAAGCAAATTGGTCTTGAGATGTCCTCAGCAGAGCTTTCACCTTTTGTGCTGTGCAAGTTGGGCTGAGTAAGAAGGCAGGTAACAAGAAAGCTGGTTTTATGGGTGAGGAGATTGCTGAACTCATCTTCCCAGCTCAGGGTTCCTCAGAATATGGATGTAAACTGCACCATTACTGATAAAAGCAAAATCCACTCTTGGATCTGACTGGCCGAAGGTTCCATTTCCAGGCTGGTACCCTGTTCTCTCACAGTAATTGCAGAAATTGAACAAGCTTGGCCTCCCTCTCAAAATGCCCAAATTTCTTGTGCGTTAATGGAGTCAGGAAGATATTCCAGTTATACTTCCAGAGAGACTTACTAGCTCTGGAGAAGGAATGTAAGCATGTAAGCATGGTGGTCTGAGAGGATGCTCCCTACTCCCCTGCTGTAGTTTACACGACTAAGTTACACACATAATTATTGTGAGTTGGATTCAGCCCTGTTTCTTAAAAGAGTATTGTTACTTTTCAAGAGCTAGTAGACAGTTGATGCAAAAACTGATGTAAAACTATGAATTAAATGTATTTCCAGTGTGTGCTGAAAGTTCAAGTCTTCAGGAAACTACTGATGTTCACTAGGAGTGACAGCCTCATACTAACAAGAGCCAAAAGGCAAACATACCAACTGTATGTTTTTTGTTGAACATTTGATTTTTTTATTTTATTAAAAAATATGAGTGCTGTCTACTTGTTCATCAGTTGGCCGACCTGAAAAACAAGCTAAATGAAGAATATTTGCCTTCTCTAAGTCCTGTCCTTTCATGCTGCAGGTAGGCACCAAATAGACCTGAGAAAAATTGTGAGGTGGTGATGCAGACTGATGCATAAGGGGTCTGAAATGTTCCATGTCTTCTCTTCCCAAGCATCTCCCAGTGCCACCTGGTTTCTCTTTGCACTCCTTGCTCCATTGAGGGTTATAATCTGAAAGGTTACCAAGAGCCACAAGTTTTCTCAAAATCTGCTGGCAACTTCTAGTTGGGACCATCACACCTACAGGGTGAAATGTGTTTGCAGATCTATGGGAAAAAGCCCAGTGAGTGTCTGGTCCCTGGATATCTTGTCTGCATGGCATTCGGATAAGTTTTTAACCGATACTGTTCCTGTTAAGAATATTTTTATTCAGTTCGGCAAGGAGTAGTGTCTTAGAATATTAGCTGAAGTTTAAGGTCTCAGTCAGTCTTGCACTATAAAGCAATATACACACTGGCTCAAGTTCAGACAATTTTGACTAGGCAACAGATGAGCAGAAGGACAGAATGTAGGTAGAGACACGGGCACTGAAAACAAAAGTCAGTCTTCATAAATTCACATCAAGGTAGTCATATTTAGTAATGCGTGTGCATAACAACAGAACACTTGTTGTTAAAGAAGGAGCCAAAAGAGCTGGTAATTTCCATTTCTTCCCAAGACAAAGAAGAATGTAAGGGGAAGGGTTAATTTTTTTTTTAAAAGCCAGTTTAAATAATGAGTAGCCAAAACTACTGGTAGTAGGAAGAAGGTGAGAGTTCACAGTAAGAAGGCAAATTTATTTTTTTTTATTAAACAGAAAATCCTTTTAACATTTTTTTTTATTTCTGATCTCCCATGAATATTTATAACTGCGAAAGATGAACTGACAAACTACATAAGGAAATACTAAAATTAAGTACGTTTTTCACTACCTTGTTTCAGTCACTGTCATGTAAGATTTTAGTTGTAACAATGTCTAATGTTTTCCCTCAGATTTACGAGTTTTTCAACTTGACTAAGCCCACTGAGCATTGAAATTCCATGAGCAGATCTCTGACATTATTAAATTTGGCTATTACATATTGCATCTAAACAAGGACAATATGAACCTGTATTAAATTTGGGTTGACTCATGCATATTTCCTCAGAACTTCACATGGAAATGCTGTACCATTTTCTCTTTTCTTTGCCTAAACAAGACACTGCAGCACCTGTGTTTCTCTGGTGTAAATCAGCAAATCAGAGCATCTCCAACTGTGATACCTCATAGGATGAAAGAATTAATGCCACATCTGGAGTTGAATTCTGTACAAGTTATGAAACTGAGTTTTTCTAATACACTCTCTGTACAAGGGTGCTTATAGAAAGTGCTTTATATGGTAACATAATTTTCTGTAAATATTACACACATCTTTTTGGCATTCATTTTTAGGGAGTGAGGTAGAATTAAGTAGCTTTCAGATGATGCCACCAAGTCTGGAAAACACAAGAATTTCAGTTTCTCAGGCCAATTGGAGGCCTCCATTGTGAGGTGAGACCTACTCTAAGTGTTAACTTTATTAAACTGATTGAAAGAGAATCAATAAATACATTTGGTTCAGTAGAAGAGACACCTAGTTAGGTTAATGTGGATTATTCTAATTGTGGTCCAGTTACCTGATTGTTCTTTGTTCAGGTTAAACCTTATCCCCTGTTGGTTCTAAAAACTGGCATCCATCACAGGACTTATCATACAAGTCTGAACTCTTCTTTAGTTTAAAGGCAACAGATCCATGAGATGTTGCACAGGACTATGAGGAATGATTTTTTATTGAAATTGAGAATGATGTTATGGAGAGAGCAACTGAACTATTTAAATTGGAATGATGCATGGACTAGTACCAGTGCTGCTCTAGTGGTGTGGATGCATGTGCATGTTTGCAGTGCTCTGTTTTCCAGTGAGACTGGGGCACTGGCAGGTAAATGTTGGCATAAATATCAGCTCTTTTCTGGGGCACCTTTTTCTCTTCGCTTTGGGCCTGTCATTGTAGCTGTGGCCTGTGTGTGGTTGCATGAAGTCTCTCTGGAAGCCATTTCAGGTTCCTCAGGGACCATCCTGAACCTGGATGATGCAGCCTTTTGATTGGAAACCTTTCTTCAGAAACCACGTGATAGTATCAGTGCTGTTATTATGCATGTAACCATTACTAACAAAACCATATAGAAAATTCTTTGGAATGTGCTTTTTGTAATGTTCAGAAAGGATAAAACCCCAAATCCTTGGAAAAGTGAACTGAGCCACTTAGGGAATTGCACAGAAAGGAGAAGGGTGAACCAGCTTAAACAGAAGGTTTAAATTCTCTAATGACAGCCCAATGTAATGACAATAGTGATAAAATTAAAAAATATGTTTAAATGTTTGGGGTTTTTTTAATCTTATTTTGCATTTGTTTCCAGAAGAAGGACCAAAGAACAGGAAAACCCACTGATATATAGTTTTTTCTAATTGAAACAATCTTCACATTCATTTTTGAGGCCTCGCTTTGCAAACCCAGCATACTGTTTATGCAGAACATTAATTCAAGTGGTTTAATCATTAGCAAGCACCAATCAAATTGTTCTCTTTAATTTTTATTACATAGATAATGTTGTTTGAAATATTTCATGTTTTCTTATTATTTCTCTCATGATTTGTGCCTTTCCTGTTTGAATGGAAATAAGTGCTTCAAAAAAAAAAAAAGCTAGAAGTTTACATCACATTTACAGTGATTGCATTTATTATATCTTTATTACTGTAGTTCTGTCAATGTCAGGCTTCCAGTTTGAAGCAACAGATTTACTGAATTTCATTATTGTTTCTAGTTACTGCTGGATGGGGTTTTCTGGATGTCCAATCAGCTATCAATGCAAAGACTTCAAAGAGTGTGTCCCAGCAGAAGAAGTGTCAGGGTTATGTTTGCAGCAGTCCTTCCGTGGAGACAATGTTCTGTCAGAAGTTCTCTGCTGCCTCCCTGTTCTGTTGGGCACCCATGAATATTTGTGCATGTCATGCAGATTTTCAATTTACCAGGTCCCTCTTCTTACCATGCAATTTATATTCATGTGCTAGGAGAAGAAAATGAGCTTTTCAGGTTTTTCAATTCAGAGTTGGTGTCTTAACTGTAGATGAACTAGTGCAAGCAAAGAAAATATGCTCTTGACACCTGCTTGTTGTGCTGAAACAAAAAGTAATTAAGGAAAAAACTTCAAATTAAAAATAGAAGATTGTAAATAACAGCTTTTCTCCTTTCTAAACACTAAGATAATTTAGCATCCTAAAGGATTATAAGATACAGTG
This sequence comes from Polioptila caerulea, assembly GCA_013397295.1. Lineage (NCBI taxonomy): Eukaryota > Metazoa > Chordata > Aves > Passeriformes > Certhiidae > Polioptila > Polioptila caerulea. The sequence continues at coordinate 81,682 of VYXF01012890.1, read as the reverse complement.
ATATCTTTGAAACTGTGCTGAACACACAGATTCTGGATTTCTCATAATCATTTATGTTTTTTAACCAGTGTTACTTGATTTTGTAATTTCTACATGATCCAGCAGCATATTTTAACTTTTAAAACACACTGGTACTATTTTAATAGAGGGCTGTGAATTTAAACTTGAGTAGTTTGTCACAATTATGCATTTATTTGTCAACAGCTGTATTTTAAAGAGAGGGGATATTTTTCTATGAGTGTTTTTAGGTTAGATATTTTTATCTATTCTGACATGAAGGTGATTTGTGGAGTGACTGTTGTGCTTTGGGCACTTTTATAGCACTTTCCAGTTTATGGGCTGTGAAATGTTTGTTTTGTGACTTAAAGCGGCATTATGATTTCTGTAATCATTTCATCTTCATGGATATACTGTAATCAAATTCGTATTTTGAACTCTATGAAGTGATTACAAAAAGAAAATATGATGTTATTGCAATGGAAATATATCTGTTTCTGATGGATGGCTTACTGAAATATATCTGTTTGATTTTGGGGATGAGTTAATGACTTCCTTGAGCGCACCTTTCCATACGCATTGAGCATGCAGGCTGTGTTTTTTACATATATTTACTTTAAAGCATCTTTTAGCTGGCTGTGTTACAGTAGATGTTGAAAAGAAATTACCTTCATGTGTTCTACAGTTCTCCTGTTTCTTTGAAGAGGTTTTTTTTTTTCAATTGCTCTGATTGATGATCTGTGACCTGCTTTGTTAGGTCCTCAGAGTTGCTTTGAATGCATACTTAAGTTTAACAGTTGTGATCCTCAAGGTCTTCAAGCATTTGGTCTTGTGTTAATTTACCTGCAGGGGACTATTAACTTGAGGTCATTATTTCCTGTCTGAATGAAGTGAAACTCAATTAGCATTTTCAAGTGTTCCAAATGTTAGTTTGGAGAAAAGGGAAAAGGGAAGGGAAAATTTAAAAAAAGGGAACAAAGGAGTAGAAGGATTTCACCTTTAAAATACAAAGCTGAAGATCCATTTCCAGTTACAGCAATGCAAAGCTACCATTAAAAGTTTTCTCTTCCAAGGTTGATTTAAGAGCACTTTACTCCTGACTTCATCAGAGATGACAGCTTGTCAATATATAGATGCCTGTTTTCCAAGGGGGCATCTCTGTTTCATATAGGAATGGTAGCCAGTGCTGCATTTTTATTCTATTTCAGGAGAGTCAGGAAAAATATTTGGAAGTCCTGCACACGAATGCATGATGATGATGTGCATTTGCATTGTAACTTTAAAGCCTTTGTTCTTGGGGGTACTGTGTTTCCCTAGATCCATACCTGTGATGGTATTGGTGCCTGACTTCTGTTGAACAGGTCTTGGGAGAGTTACACACACGGGAGATCCACGGTGCTAAGCAATGCCTTCAAGTAAGGAACTCAAGTGCTGCAGTTCAGGCTGTATCTTGAATTCTGACCCTTTTCAGATTTAATTATCTGCTTTGAACCATAGAAAGATCCTCCTTCATCCTCTCCAGGAGTCTTATACAAATGTTGTTCTTTATAAACACATATATGGTGCAATCTTGATTTTAGTCTGGGATGTCCAAACTGATGGATGACTGGCTTGTTTGGATTTAGGAGCTCTTTGCCCACTCTCCTTTTTATGGTTATGAAATGAAGTGTTTCAAAGTAGAGCCTTATTAGAAGTTGATTAGAAGTGAGTGAACAGTCGTAACTCTGAAGGACACTGGTCATGTTACTCACCTCCCAAATAATTCTGGGGTACAATGCTGAGTGTGTTTTGTGTTAACAACATAAAACACGAAGGTGTGGGTATTTTGAAGACCTGACTCAGGCATAGGTAGTTGACCTACTCAGAAAATCCCCTGTAGATGCCTAAACCCCTTGATGAGGAGCACAACCAAGAGCCTGGTGGCAAAGCAGGGGATGGCACTGATGTGTCTTGGGTGGCAGGGAACTGACAGGTGGGAGAGTGACCAAACCCTGACATGCCTCACTCCATGTACATGAATCCTTTCCATGTTTTTCAGCATTAGACCATATTGACAGATATAGGTCAAGTGCTAGTTATCTAGATTTGTAGCACCTAATTAAATTTTACTTTTAGCCCAGGAAGCAAAGCTGAGCTGATGGTACAGTCTGTTGTAGGATTTATTGCATCAATAGTTTCATCTTGGTCTATTTTATTAGCTGCTGTTTTCCTTGGCCTTGTCATCTTGCTATTTCTGTTGCTACGGCACATCTGCAGGGATTTACACACACAGAAACAGTCTTCCACAACTGGATTCCTCTGTTAGTTGTCCTGATGTTTCAGGGTGCCTTGACCAGCAATATTTTAGCTAATTCAAATATCAAATAGAGAACTCTAGATAAAAGTGAAATTAGTTGATCCAGAGTGAAGGTAGCAGCTGATTTTCAATGTCGGTCCTGGTGGATTGTGTGCAGAAGTCTGATTTTGTTCCATAATGCATGTGGAATATCGTGTGGAATCATGTTCCTTGGAGGAAGAGCTAGCACCATTGTTTTCCAGGCAGTGTGTTGTCTTACAAATTTAGTCAGGTAAGAGTTTTAACAATACTCTTACTGAACACATTTAAATACTTTGTGTGGAGTTTTTTTAAAGGCTTGTATTTATTCTATTTTGTAAGAAAGAAAAAAAAATAGCTGAAGTTGTTTTCTGTGCCACAGGAGGAGGGTTAAAGGCCTTCATTTCTATGTAGCTGCCTTCAGGAGGTTGGTCTCAAAGTGCTGGATCTGATTTTCACTATTAACTCAACTGTTTTCACCTCTTCAAGCAATAGAAAGTTTCCCATCAAGTGGTAGTGATTTAAGGCAATATTTGGCATCCTGATGTTTGAGAATCAGTTGATTGTGTGTAATTAGCCAGACTCAGGAATGCATTAGCAACACTTCAATGAACACTGCTTCTCTGTCATCAAAGCTGATGCATGAGTTTGAAGCAGAAGCACTTATCTGGAAAACTGAGTAACAAATGGGATATGTAACTTCCCTTTTGAAGGTTACTGATTTGATTCCAGCCTTAATAATATAAATACTGTTATAAAGTTATCTAAATATCAAATGGGAAACTGTAAATGAGAGTGAAGTGTGTTAGATCCAGAGTGAAAAGGTATATTCCCTACCTACCTTGCAGGCACAGTCATTGCTGGAGGACTTATTTGTACTTCATTTTGTTTAAAACTTCACTGCCAAGGTTGAAAAGGATTCTAATATTAATTTCCTTGGGGTAAGTCTAGTTACTTTATTTTCTTGTTTTCAGAACTTATGTAAACCACTGAACAAATGTTTAATTTCTGCATTAGCATGTATATGATGCTGGGCTGAGACCTTGAAAGGAAAAAAAAGGGGCTATGTTGTCTTCAGAGACGTAGAAAAAACTGTGATGTGGAAATAGAGCACAATGTTTCTGTGGGCTGAGGGAACAGAGAAGGATTTGGTATTTCTTGAAGTAATGTCACAGATACTATTTTGTACAATCTTTCACCCTCTGCGTACTTACAGCCATGGCCATTGAGATACCAGCTGAGTGAAAGTCTTGCATTCTGGAAACAACTTTTTCACAGAATGCCTGGTCTGTGTGGATTCCCTGCAGTTCTACCACATGTACTGGTAGATGAGGAATGCTGAGGGGATGTTAAGCATGAAGATGTTAATGATGAGTAAGCAGTGAGCATATTAGGATACACAAAGCAAGGGGTTGGGACCACTGTAGTCATCTAGTTGCAGAACAAGAGAACTCAAGTCTGGGAATGTGAGTGCTTCAGGCTTGCAGAGAATGATCAGAAGATCTGAGCAAGAGAAAATTAAACAGGAGCAGGTCTTCCCTGGGCAGGGTTGTGTAAAAAGGGTAAGGAGGAGAGTGTTGTCCTGGCCAGAAGGTAGGAGCAGTCCCCACCATGCCTCGGGGGTACTGAAGGAGCTCACATGTGTCAGTAAAATGCTCCCAGGCAGCCAGGGAAGTGGCAAATAGTGATATATGTTTCAGCTTCCTGCAGGTCTGTGTGTACAGTGAACTTTACAGGACACTATAGACGTTATACTTTCAGTCAAGAGAGACAAAGGTGTTCACATTCAAGAAGGAAAGTGTGTTCATCAGAATTATTGGGTAGAGGGAAAGGCAGGGCAGAAAAATTCCTGAAAATAGGGTATGGGTACATTTTTTGCAAAGTAATCATAAGGATCCTTCTCCCAAGGAATACACCACAGGAGCCAGAGAAACACCAAGTCCTAGAGCTTATCCAGACCAAGGAAATCTTTTGGACCAATTGGTGCATGTGTTCATGAATACATTCAGATGAAGTGGCTCTTTCAAGGCTGCATACATGACTAACATCTGATGACTGTATCTCTGCATGCTGGAAATGACATATCTGTTCTTGTTCTCCCTTTGGTTGATCTCTACAGTTGGCTTTGAGGTTATTTCATGAAGTGAACATTCAGAATAAAGGGAAGGTAACTCTTGAACCCCTTTCACAGTGGGAGTTGTTTCGCATGTGTCACAGTAGAGTAATTGAAAAGGGGGGAAAGATGTAGTGCAAAGATAAAAATGGAAGTAAACACCTTGAAAAGAGAATTAATGAAAGACTGCACTTAGCAGCTGACCATGGAGTGCTGTGTCATTTCTTTATTATTTTCAGGTCAGTTTGGTACATGTTCATTTTTATTTTGCTCCTTCACTGTGTATTGAACATCTCACTGAATTCAAATGGATTTATAAATGGACATTGAACATTTTGTCTGGGAAGAGGCCAACTGCTGAACCCCTTGTTGATAACATAGTCACCATACTGGCTTTAAGATACCATTTAAGATATGAAAGGCATCTAATATAGGTTCCAAAAGTACCTACTGTTTGCATTTTGCCTCACTAATGACTAGTGCTCCCTAAATCACTTCTCATTGTACTCTCGTGTGCTGCCATGAACCAAACTTCAATCTAGTGACTCTAGTTAAAATCCCAGTTACAGAGAAGACTGAAGCATTGATGAAAGGAGAGAAGAGTCTGGGTGGAATACTATTGACCCCTAGAGAATATCCTTCATCTGCAACAGAAAGCCAAGATTTAGTCCTAAATACAAAAACTGTCCCGTTCTTCAACTGTGCTGTCAACAACTGCTCAATGAATACAATTTCATTCATTCCATGAATACAGATGGCTAATTCCTCAGGGCAACTGACTCTATTAATACAGAGCATATGCACAACCACCACTTATAGTAGAACTCTGCTCAGTTTCCAGTGGTTTGACTTTATTCACTGGGGGGAAATGACAATCTCAAAAGGGAAGGATGCTGACAATAGGGTTCCTAAGATTTCAGTAGTTTTGCTTTTAGTCTTTTAAAATACAGTCTTTTAAAAAGAATGGTAATCAATTTATGAACTTGGGCAGTTGATTTGAGACCTTCCACATCTCTTAATTTTGAGGCAGCTGGTGAGAGAGTTTTTTCTCTGACTTCATTATGGAAATTATGATACAGTGGGATGATTATGCTCAAAGTTAGACATTGTGCATAAGTGCATTCTGGGCTGACTGGCAACAGGAGCAGTTGGGAAACTGACCTTGAGAAGATAATCTCAAAAAAGACAGAAATGTATTTCTTCTGTCTGGATGATAAAGTGTGGAACAGGAAAAAAAGATATGTAGTTCACACTATATAGAAAGTAGGACTTTGACTGAAACAACAAAATGCAGCAATATAAAATGTGAAAACAGTGAATCATGAAAGGAAAGAGTCTTTAGAACATAAGGAAGGATGTGACCTTTGCAAGACCCTTATTTTGCCTGGCCAAGATCTTCTATGTCTTTTGGCTCCCCAAAATACTATACTTCTAGCAAATGTAGACAAAGCTTCTTCATATATAAAAAAATAGTTAAAAATTTAGGAAACCAGCCAGGGGGAAAGTTGAGGAAAGGACTTCTACAGTTTCAGTAGGAGAAGGAGGAATTTGCCTTCTGTGGCTCTTGAAAACCTTTTGTGGTTCTTCTCTCATGACAAGAGGTTCAGCTTCCCAAGGTATTGGTGAATAGACTCCATTTAAGTCTCAGCTTGTACAGAGAGTGTATAGCTAGCAACTCTTCTATTTGATAAAAACACACTCTAGATTTCAGCTGCCTGAGTATTTTATCATTTGCAATTATTGAGATCTTCTAGTTCAATTTTCTACAGCATAGTGGCAAGGGATTTATGTAATTCCTCCAGATGTTCTTGGCTGCAGCAGAGGTCCCAGTCAACTTGAGAAATGTTTTGCCTGTTGACTGATGAAAACTGAAAAAGAAACTTTTCAAGTCACATCTTCAATTCCTTTCTTTATGCAACATTGCTTCCCAGCAAATATTCCTAAGTAATTTAAATTACATAACTGGAGGTGTTTTCATCAGCTCTGATTACATTCTGTATTGCTCATCCTATTTTCAGTAGGTACCTTTTGGGAGGATTACTTTAGGTTAGGTATAGCTTCATCTCCTTGGCGGGACATGTCCACTAGAAATGTGGTACAAAGCCTCCTGTGTGTGTGATGAGCACTGTGAAGGGTTTGTGTTGGTGCTGCTTACAGAAGGCAAGCAGGCATGGGGAAGGTGCAGCCATTTGTGCTGGGGGGTTCTACCAGACATGGGTTTGGCTGCAGGCTCCCCAGTGTTTGCTCAGTCTGTGCAAACTGGCAGCCTTGCTGTGCCTTTGCTGCAGCTGTGTTGCATAGCAGATTAATCTTAGTTTGCTGTTCTCTGCCTGTCTCTACTTTCATTCCCAGTTTTGTGGTCTCTTTTAGTATGCCAGTCATGCATATTTGTCACAGATATTTATCTCTTGTGTTCTGCCCATTCTTTTCAGTGTTCCTGATCCAGCTGCTTCCTACTCCCCGTTTAATATGTCAATTTAAAGTTTAGTGTATTGATTATTGTTTTTAAATTGTTAATGAGGATGTTACATAAATCCAAGACATCGGTACCATTCTGGACTTTTCTTTATTTATCTTTATTTCATACTGTTTTCACTTATTACCTGTCAGCAATCTTAATTTATATTCTTTTCAGAGGATTTTTGCTGTGTGTGCATTTGTTTTCAGGTAGCTGACTGTGTGGTATGACATTATACTCTGTATTCTGAAAATACTCCTTCTGTTTCATTACCTTACTGATTCTTTAACTAAAATATAAACTCAAAATCAAGATGATTCTTTCTGAGCCAAGTTTTAAAATTTTTTATAATAACTAGTATTTTTTCTCTCATTTTTACATAAATAAATTTTTTATGGTGCGGCCAGGGAGAGCAGGTAGATTCTTTAAATAGAAAATCTGTATCTTTTTGCTCATAACTGTAAAACAGGCTGAGGTCAGCCTTTCAAAATGTGAATAAATGTATTATGATGTGAGGTAAGTGCTGACATCTTGAAAATTATTTGCATCTCTTACAGCATGTATTTATTCAGCTTTGTATTTTTATTCATATTTATTTCTCCAAGTGTGGAAAACCCAAAATATTGTTTGACCTCTGAGGACAGGCTGTTTGGCAGTGCTAGATACTTGCTCACTATTTTAATGTTTAATTGGGAGAAAAGTCTATTTTTTATTTGTGTGTGATCTTTATGAGTTTAAAAATAGATGGTCATTGCAAATGCAGCCTTTTTTCTTCTCAATGTAAAGGCAGACCAGAGAACAGAGTGTGGGGGGCACCCAGGAGAAATTGTATTTCTATCGTCTTTGGAGGACAGAAATTGAGTTCAGTAGAAATTGAAAAAATTATTGTGTTCACTAGTAAAATTTGTAGTGATTAGATTTCTGTAGGTGTGAAAGCTAACAGAGGAAATCACTGAAGAAGATGCTTTAGTGAAAGAGTCAGTGTGTTGCTCTTTCTCTGCTAGAAAAGTTTTTTTAATGAAGTAGGGATACCTGTGTGGGATATTTTTCCTAAATTCTTAAGCTTTAAAAGCTCTTCGTTGCACAGATCCATCTGAGTTTTTGAAAAAGTAGATTTAGACATGCCTGAGGTGAGAGGGCATGTCAGCTGTCACTGTCTGTCGCTGGGAAAGTATTTTCTAGTGAAGGAGGGATTCATGCTGCGAGCAAGACTCTAAGAGGGAAGGAAAGTTTGATTGAGAAGGAAAGTTTGTGCCCTGTGGAAGTCTTAGGGGATTAAAGACACTCTGGAAGTAAACAATCCAGACCCACATTTCTGTAACATTCCCTATGTGGGAAAGGCAATGGCAGCTGTAGTTGCATTATACTGTTCCCAGTGTAATCACTATCTCATCAGGGCATTGAGCATTCAAGTGCCTTAGCAATGTTTTCCTCTACTAACACATCTTAGACTGGGAGACAGATGTTTATGTCATGTTATTTTGTTCCTCATCAATCAGCAGTTTCCCAACCATCTTTTTTTTTTACTTGATTATTTACTAATGAGCAATAAAACCCACTGTGCCTACAGCAATGTTTGCACAGCGGGTCGTGAAATAGCAACATACACACTTAGTTTTATTTCTTTTCATGTTTACCACAAATCAAATCCTTTCCTAATGTCTATGTCCTTGTTTAAACCTAAATCATGTCAGGGTATTTGAGTTCTTTCAGTTGTTTCCTTTTAGTTACGGTCACAACGTTTTGTCCACTGAAGTCTTAGCAGCTTGTAGCAGTCTTGGAGACCAAGCCAAATAAGTTCCCTAAAGGCTAAATGTCGGGATGCTGGAAATTCATTTCTGATTTTTTCTGGCTTCCTTAGCCTGCATTAATTCTGATTTGTTGTGAAGTGGATCAAAGCTAATAGGAAGTGAAGCTTCTTTCAGCTAAAGTAAGTAAAGGGGTTGAGGTGAAGGGGTCCAAAGATGCCACGAGGCAAGATGGCTCTTAAATTTTAGAGTGACATATTCAACGCTCTCGACTCTTGGAACACACTGCCTCATATTATCTGTTTGCATAGCCCTATCCCTACAGAAAGCCAAAAAATGCTTTGGTTTTTTACCCAACAAGCAAGTTCACAACAATGACAAAGCCAGAGTTGAAAAAACAACATGATCAGGGTGTACAAATGACCTTAGGAGGAGTGGGAAGCTCCATTTGTGTGAGCAGTTATTGAGAGAGGGATTATAAAGCCACCATTCATCAAATCTGTTGAAGAAGAAACAAAAAAATCTCTCACGTTAGAAAGAAACAGAAACATATGTAATTTTCTTGAAAACTGATGTAGCTAACAGGTAAACAGAGAACATATATGTATTGAAAGGTAGTGAGGACTGAGAAGCCAGAAACAGTAATAAAAAATTTAACTTTAGAATAAGCTAATCATTGCATGACAGCAAATTAAAATTAAAGCACTGTGCAAACTGAATTGTCTTTTCCTCTGCTGAAGTTCCAGTGTTTCAAAGTTATGGCATCTGAATTACAGCACCCTAGAGTATGCTAAGACTTAATTACCCAGAGGATGCTAAGCTGCTTGTGTCACTCTCACTCTCCCATGTTCCTTTTCTTGGAGGGAAATTAAGGCTCTCAGTGCCTTGGTTTTCTTTAATAATGAAGTGTGCTGCAGCTGGGGGCAAGTGTCAGCAATGCAGGCGGTGCTCCTTGTGCTGGGGGTTGTATTCATTCGTGTATCTTTCTGACGTTTATTTCACAGCCTTTGACTTTCTTCTGAAGGAAATCCAGTGACTTGCATCAGTTGGCTTTACCTTGGCTGCATTGCTTGTCAAAACTGAGATACTTGACTGACTGCTATAATTCTGTAAATGTTGTAATTAATTAATGTCTGCCGTGACAAGATGGGTGATTATGGTTTCTAAGTAAATTAGTTGAAAGTAACTGTAAAAAACAGTAGAGAGAGTACTAGCTGATGGCTGTTTTCAGTGCAAGTGATTGCTCCTCTCCTCCTTTGTTGACTTTATCAAGATTAAGGATTGTCTGCAGCAGAATCTTGCAAAATTGCAGCTAAATGTTTTGGGGTTGTTGGGGCTTTTTTCTCCCAATGATAATTAAATGGATTAACATCTGGCCTCAATTTTGTGTCAGGCATATTCTTTTCCTCTTTTCTTCCTCCCAGCCAGGGAGCAAACTGCCTCTGCAGGAGATGTTCTGCCTACCCAAAGCGTGATTCCCACTGGGAAAGCCTGAGAGCAGGTTATCAGAGAAGAGTTACACATGCCATCCTTCAGGGACTCATTACTTCTAATCTGTATCATTCCACACTTTAAAGATGGGAGGAGGCAAAAAAAAACACCCTGCCCACCAGATATCACTGGTATAATCACTCTTATGATTAATGTGGGATTNACTTCTAATCTGTATCATTCCACATTTTAAAGATGGGAGGAGGCAAAGAAAACACCCTGCCCACCAGAGCTCTTATGATTAATGTGGGATCAGCCTGAGTTTTTGTGGAGAGGTTCCATCTCCTGCTTTGAGAAAGGGCTGAAGGGGCAGATTGAGGCCAGCAGATAGATAGCTGGGATCTAAGTGGATTAGCTCAGAGTAACGCTCAGCAAGGTCAGGATGGAAACAATACTTGATCAACCTGATGCTGAATACCAGGAAGGAGTCTGTTGTTGGAGGATGAATCTGAACCGTAAAGATGTACCTGAACAAGGAGAGTATGAAAATCGAGAGGGCTTCTTCCTTCTCTTTTTGTTAAAAAGATATATAAATCCCCAAGAAGAAAATAGTCGTTTTTTTCATTCTGTTCTTAAAGGGTTTGATTTTCCCCCTCCTTGGCTTCAGATACATTTTTCAGCTACAGTGGAAGATTTTCTCACATAGTTCTGGTTTTTTATTGCCTGACTATAAAAGACCTTGATACCCACTTTCAACCATTCCTATAAAAGTTATCAGTATAGCAAAATCCCAGTATCTTCCTTGTAAAGTGCCAGTATCTCCTTGAAATCTGCCTTGTCCTCTAGTAGGTGGTAGTTTTTTCAGCCTGAGTGCACTGCAGAGAGTTCATTACTCTCTTTGCCTAATCTGCAGTAAGCAGGCTGGAAAGATCCACCAATTCCAGCGTGTCTCAGTGCAATGTGTCTGCTTCTGGCACCTTGCTTCTCATTACCAAGCTCTGTTCTAGACTGGGAAGAAAAATGCTTGCACTTCAAAATACCTCCCAGCCCATTTACAAACGCTACAACATTTATTATTTTCATCATGTTTAATAGCACAGCTCCTCATTTTCTTGCCCTTTTATTGCTGTTATAGTAATGTGGGCTATGACTTCATATGACTTTTCTAAGTACGCAGTATCACCTCTAGTTAGCATTTAGATAGGAAAATGTCTGAGGCTGTAAAGGCTGTTCAGAATGTGACAGGTATCCATCTAAAACAAGACTGAGAATATGCTAGAAAGTGATTTACAAGAAAATGTTTGCTCATCAAAAATGACTGTTTTCAAGAGAAAATAGCAGTTCCAATGATACCTAAGCGAAATAAACTGTTCAGATCAAAACAGGAGAAGCAATCCATGGTATGTGTAACACATGATACCTAATGTCCTCACCATGTAAGTGCATGAATTCATTAGTCAGGTCTTCCTACCTCTGGTCTTCCAAACAGTAGGAGACTGCCCAGACTCCTTCATTGCATATTAAATTCTTTGGTGTAGCAATTTGACTCTTGCAAATTCTAAATGAATAGTCCATTTGCCTAAAGGTCAATTTCCTTTCTGCATATACAAGCAGAATTTTATTGGTCTCATAAAATAAGGCAATTTCAGCAGGAAGGATGTGGTGAGCTGCCCTAGAATGACAGCTGTGAACAGGAAGAGGATGGAGAAGATTTAGGTTATGTCCTTACTCTGACTTAGACAGGGAAAGGATTTAACTTTGCAACAGTGGCCTTAACCACTGTGGTGTAAAAACGCTGTGTGACTTTTTCTCAATCTTTCCTTCTAGAAATGTGCTTTGTTGTAAGAACTATGGAGCATCATTCGTGTGGAGTAAAAAACCCATCTTCTTACATACTGTAATCTAAGGACAGATTTCTGTACTGATATAGCTCTTTCAGTTATGGGGATGTGTGAACCAATATGTCTTTCCAGTATGACTGCTAGTTTCTATGAAAGTATCTTACACAATTTTGTTTTCATCCTTCTAGGAGAAATTGCCAGATGTATATAGAATAACATACATACAAGCTGAATTTATAATCCTAATTTTATTGCTACAACTTTATGTTTGATCAAACCAAAGCTGGTACAGTTCAGCTTTCTGAAACTCTAAACTGAGGCCCCTGATACAAATTTTATTTTAGTTTGCATGCTTTTGCCGAGTTCTGCTGAAGAACTTGGGCCTTTATGACCCAAGCCATCGATTCTACTGAAACTGATAATAAAAACTCACACATATTTCACAAGATCAGCTTCATCCCTCCCTCCCTCCTTTCCTCCCTCCATTCTCTCATGTTCTTTCTTTCTTCTCTTTTGCTCATTTTCTCTTTCTTCTCTTTCTCTCTGTCTTCTCTTTCACTCTGCCCCATATTCAAAATCCACATCTGTGTGTTTATACTAGAAGATAAGAGACCAACTTATACCAATTTCCATGCCAAGTGTATAGTTTACCAATAAAACTTAAGTTTTCATGGACTCTCTGGCTTTTATCATTCCTTTTCCACCATGGGCATCTGTGAATCTTGGGTACTCCCTTCTGCTTTGGAGTGGGGTGCCACACAGTGCCATAAATCTCTTGTCTAGGCAGAACTAAAAGGAGCACAAGAAGGAGATGTTAGACACTGAGGAGAGCAGGTGTTACTAGAATTACATACTGGGAGAAGAGCTATTCAGTAATAGATACAGATTTTTTATAGATTTTTAAAAAATCAGTATGCTTTCCTCCTGGCATTTCACTTTTTGTCATAAACTCTTGTGTAGTGTCATGGAGTTCTGCTAAGCAGATGGTGCTTTTTGTCTCAGTGGTATCTGCTTATTGCTTGTGGATGAAGTGATTTTTCTATACAGTTAGTTAAAGTGTGACTAGAGGTTCTTTGGCAGTCTGAGTTATTATTTAGAGAGTCTTGAACTCTAAGTCATGGTTACTTATTGCTCATTTTAGTTTACACAAGCTTAGCAGTATGTGTGCTTCTAAAAATACAAGAAAACACAGATATCCAAGTCACCTGTGGAGGTTTTTAACAAGCTTAGTTTCTGTTCAGGGGAAGGAATTGGTTTTTTGTGCCAGCTGCAGGTTATAGTAGGAAAACTTTTCAGTAGGAATAGTGTATAAAGAGATGGAGCTTGTAGAGGTCTTTAGGAATTGTTTGGACAAACATCCGGAACAGTTTAGGTATGGGAGGTGCAATGAATGACTGACTGAGGTATCTCCACCAGAACTCACATCCAATTCCTAACCTAACAGGTTTTCTAATCAGCCCTTCAGGATAACACACGGATGGTGCTGGCCTGATTCTTGAGACTTACAGTTGTGGAATTTGCCCCTCTGGGCAGTGGTAAAGGAAATACATGTGTGCTTTTACTCCAGTGTTGTAGGCTTCCCAGGGTACTCCTAGCATATGTATCTTACAGAGATACATACCTTTGCTTTGGTTCTGAGGTATTTTTTTGGTTGGATTGGTTTTGTTTGGTTTTTATTTCCCAGTTGGCTCCTTCCTTCTGCCAGCCTCACATCTTTACTTGTTTTGCTAGTTTTCAAGCCACTTGAAGATTCCAACTCTGTTTCAGCAAAAGCAGATCGATCTTTCCCCTGGGTTTGTCTTGGGAATCAATTTTGAGTACTCATATGTGTTGGGCTGAAAATCTGGGATGCTATTGACAGCCACTGAAATGGCAGAGCACTGGCTGGGATGCTGCCTTGGTTCCTTTTGCGTCTCTGGAAGGTTTCTAGGAGATTGCCCGCAAGTGGTGCCACTAAGCTGTATCATCCTTCAAAGGTGTTTTATTACTGGTTGGGCTGTACGTGGAACATTCCTTTAAAACTTCCTAAATAAGAGCTTTCTGAGCAGTCATTGCACTCCTCCTGCTACTTTTTCGCACTTAGTGAATGAGATGAGCTATTAATAATTTGTATTCTACTTTTCTTACCATAAATAAATGAAAGCTCTCCATCACATGCTAAGTACTGTGAAACACTGCGATCAAAGGAATAATGAGCATGTTAGCCTCAAACTTGCCTGACATTCATTTCAATTCTGCTGCCCTAATAGCACACTTTAAATTATCCCTCCATCTTTCAAGCCTACAGGTAGCTTATTTGACATACACATTCTCCTTTCTTTTTTAGTGCGCTTTTTTATTTTTATTACCGTTGTCTAAGCTGTTTGAATAAAACGTCATTCATTTGTATTATTATTGGAAATACTAACTGTGTATCTGTCACACACTTCCCACACTAGCAGTGAAGTTTGAACACTTAAAGGATGGCTAAAGGAATAGTAACAACATATGGGTCTGCTGAAGCTCCTCATACACGACACAAATATAGTGCCCCTACAGAAGATCACTGCAGGGAGTGGTTTTCAGCCTGCCCCTTTCCTTTGGTTTCCTTCTGCCCAGTTCTTCAGAGGAGAAGGTGCTGGTGGTGTCCCAGTGTGATTAGTGAATATGACTGTATTGTGAATGTGGGTGATACTTCATCTTACACTCTATTTAAACAGATCATCTCGATACCTTTTCAAGACAGTCAGTGTTGTGGTGATTTTATTTAGTTTGCGCTTCTTCTGAAAAGATAATTATGACAAATGTTTCCATCACTTATTGCTAGTGCTTTGGGAGAGGAAGGAGGCTATGATTGCAATTAGCTCCCGTAGACAGCAGGAGAACTTAAACTGTGTGCTTTGGTGTTAACTGTTTCTTTGGCAGAAATCAGTACTCACTGTAGTCCAACTTTTCTGTGGGCACAGCATTTGGGCCAAGTGAGCACAGTGTCTAAACACTGAGTGATGGCCCTACAGAAGTCACAGAAGTTTGAACCATGAAGCTTGTGTCTCCACTACTGTCTGGGCTCCAGTTTGTATGAATGAATTCTGACTTTCCATTTTCTATCAATTCTGTCTTTGGTATTTCTGACATGATCCCTCTCAGACAAAATCATTGGCTAACTTCTTCCAATCCTGTTGACTCACTCACTTATGAGGCATCTTCTTCCTTTTTTCAACAGAGATACTTCCAGCAGCAAAACACAACAATGGAGATCCCAAATCCTTTTGGAGGAGTTGTAGCAACAAGCCTGTCAACAAGTTCTTCCAGTCATGAGACTTTTACTGGCTATAGAGGCTGGAGCAGGTCCCTCATAACTATTTGTAGCATTTGAGTCAGGAAACCCTATTAACTCACTTGAATTAAGCTTGACTATGTAGTTGGTTGAATTTTTAGGTACTCTTAGTATTATTTAGTAATACCTAAAAATGCAGTAATAGCAACACCTCACTGGTAATCTGCTCTCTTTATATTTCCAGAAGCCCCAGCTAGTCTATTTGTATGGTGCAGTCTGATTTGGACCTCACAGCTACTGTACTAGGATGTGGTGTTAAGGCACATGGCTGGTGAACACCATCAGTACTCTTGGGTAGTAATCTAAAGTACTCTAGTACACAACTCTTTTAGCTGTTGTGGAAGAAAGGGATTTGAATGGACTTTACCTGGGACTTTACCTGGTCTCTTGAAATCACTGTGATTTCTGCCCTAGCAGTGACTTGCTGTTGCCTTCTTCCTTAAGAATACAGATTAGCAATAAAGCAACCTACAGCAGAATCACCAGAGTTGTTAATCTCCATCATCCAGTTTATACATCTGAAGTCTGGCTTCCTTTTCAAAACTATTTACATTAGCCTGCTTTCTTGATAGTCATGGTATAGGGTGAGTGGTTTGTAATTATATTTATATAGCAAATATAAACAGAAGGGGATTCCCATTCACTTTTTGGCTAATACTTGGGGACTCAGTTTGTTATCCCATAGAGATGACCTATCTATCATAGTTGAAAGCTCTCCATGTGCAGAAATTGTAACTCAATCTCTATTCCTAAGGTTGAAGATCTTTTTACCTCCCTTCAGATGGCTGAGACACTTGACTGCCTTTGCCCATTATGGCTGGCTTTTGTTCTTTCTCTGTTGCAAAAGTGGTTAGCACTGCAAATTAGTCTGGTTTTCCAAAAGGAAAAATTACGTGGGTAATTTTTCACTTGCCATGCTTTAAGCATCACTTAATTCTTTCAAGTTCTATGTTATACCAAAATACATAGGTAATCGAGGTTGCAGTGTGCATACATTTCAGTTTAACTATACTTCAGTTATCAATTTTACCAGGCACCTGGCCAGTATATGGCTGTTTTAAGTGTCTGTAGTGCCATGTAACTCTTCATGGGATCAGCTGCATATAAAAATGCATGTGTTTGAGTCTTCACTAAATATTCCTCAATATCACTTCCATGCATATGCATAGCCTCTTTTTCCCTTGAACTCCTGCAATAATCCTGGCTTCCAGAGCTGATTTTTATGTACTTTGACCAGATCTCCGAAGTGCAGATTGCTGTTTTTCACTTTACACCTTTGTGCTTCACGACTATACTCAGTCAAAGATTTGCAGCTAATTTCTAGATAAAAAGTATAAGATTTCCAAAGAGCAGATCTATTTACATCTTCTTGCATCTGGTCATGAAGGAATGTTAGTAGCAAGGACTCAGTAAGTTTATCCTACTGCTGCAATTGCTTTTAACACAAACTTTAAATGTCCAAAGCTTGCCTCTTCTGAGTCACCCAGATCTACATTTTTACTCATTAAAGAACTGTAAAGAAGCTTGCAACACATTTATCATGATTAGTTCTCTGAAAATGCCAATGCAATTCCACAGTCATTTGCATGGAAATACTCTGTAATAACACTTAACTTGTATTGTACAGGGCTGGCTGAACACTGGAGCCTTCCTACGGAGTGATAAAAGAAACCTCATCCTTTTGTCAGGAAAGATCATTTTGGATCCTCTAAATCAGATGACTTCTCACTTTGTGCACTGTTCAGCTAATGTCTTACTGCCTCATATAATGCTGTACAGGTCTGGTTTTAAGACCTGCTTGTAGACACGTGACAGACACAGCTTTAAAGACTGACTCAAAATAAAAAGCAAGAAAATTTGTAGAATACATTTTCTCTTTTGAGAGTAAACTTTTTTGAGCAGAGTCATGGCTACTTTAATTGGAGACTGTGGCTGAGGCCCCTCTATTGGCAGAGAATAGCAGAAGAGAGATTGGTAAGTAAGGGAGGAATTCTCCTGACAGCATCCAAGGCCAAAAAGCCTTATTTAGTCTTGACAGCTCTTCAGTGCCTGGCTCCTCATAAAGACAGGGGTTCAGTTCTGTGACAGTGGGGAATGGTCCAAAGAGCTGACCAAGACTTCTAAAAATAAGAACTCCACCTGATTTCAGTCTATTCTAAGTAATAATGTCTTTCTAAGGCTACTTGTTTCAGCTATATTTGAAGCCACACCCCTGGGATCATAAAATATGTGACAAAAATCTAAGGGGAATGGCAAGTGGCTATGACTCTGTGAGCCAATCCCTTCCTATGAATGTGTTTCTTTGGGAAAAAAAAAAAAAAATGATTTTTCGCAAGGATTTTTCTTTAAAAAAATTCCTCACTGAGCTAAAACTTAGTCTGAGCACTACTCACTGCAGGAGGTACCCATATCCACAGACATGCAGCAGCCAGAAAGGGAAGTGGCATCTTTCTTTATTAATGCTTCCCTCTCTTTTGAGGTCGAGGGAAAGGGATGGAGAGAGCCAAGACAGTGATACGGTGCTTTATAGGAAGCAATGGATAATTATTCCTATCTGTCTTCTCCCTCAGTCATTTTCCCTGGAGCACTGAGGAGTTTTGGTTCAGTTTTGGTCCTTGAGCAGTTCCTGATGCAGCATGACTGCATTCCCCTTCTACAATCAGTAAACAGTGTGCTCTCACTCTCTGCTGTTTCGTACTCTAGCAAGAAAAAAAATTCAAGCTGGGTGGCCTGCCAAGGTAACCTTATAAATTTCAGTGACTTTAAAAATTTCATCAACCTTAACCATATGTGCTGAATGCCTCCAACAGCTGCGGGTTAAGAAGGGCATTCAACATGTAATTACCTCAAAACTGACTTTTTCTTCTGCTTAGTGCCCAGGAGTCTATCCTTGCCACGGCTGGCTGGCTCCCATTCAAGTGATGATCCAGCATGCTGCATGCTGGAGATGCAGCAGCCTCTGCTGAGCCCACTGAAGCATGGGACAAGCTGAGGGGGTGAGGAGAAATGAAGTGCTGCCTTTCACTTTTTAATTATTTTTTACTTTTCTCTTTTGCCCCAAAATTCTGCAAAAATATATCCGATTTTTGTTTGGGTTTTTGTTTTGCTTTGCTAAGTTTTTTAATGGCCACTTATTTGTCCCTCTCTGCAAACACATAATTTTGCTGAAGGCTTCTTGGACAACTGCAGCTTTACTCCCTGTAGTAGCTGGGCAGACTTGGATCACACTTAGGAAAGGGAGGACTGAATTAGACCACACTCGTTATAGTCTGGTGCTGAGCATTGTTATCAATATCAGGACATTCATTATCTGTATGGCCGGTCACTTTTGCAAACAGAACTGGTAATTTGTAGAGAATGTGCTTCAATCAGTAATTCTCTGGGATAGATTGGTTTTTTTTCATACTAGAAATGTTGTCTGAGGTGATAGTGATCCCCCATGGAGTGGGGAATCCATCAGCAAGTTCAGAACTGCGATAGCGCGGACAGAGCTACCCTAGGTCTGATGTGTGGTACTGCTTGTAAAGCAGTTCAACCTGAGGGTAAAGGAGCTCAAGTTCCTGTTTGCTGCAAGGCATTTACACCCACTCATCAGAGGAGAAAGACACTATCTCTGTCACATGGACGTGCCTCCTGGTTGTGAAGTGTATTTTGCTGTGGCAGGACACTTAACTGTGCTATACTGGGGGTAGTTTTGGGAAAGAACTTCTGTGCTTATACATGAAAATTTTAGTCCTTTTTGTGTGAGAATTGTGCATCCAAGTTTCTGGGCTTGAGTAGATGCAGTGATACTGAGGGTGGGATTTATCTGACACTGAGATCAGCTCAGTTGGTCAGAGCATGGTGCTAATAATGCCAAGGTTGTGAATTTGATCCCTGTATGGACCATTCATGTATGAGTTAGACTTGATGATTCTTGCAGGTTCCTACCAACTCTTAATATTCTGTGATTCTGTAATTGGAGATATCTGCTCTAGTTATTTGTCTGGGCTCTTCTTATAGTCTATGGACAGCAATACAAACTTTTAGGGCACAATTCATTGCATGCAAAATTGTGTCATTAGGCATCAAAATTGGGCCTGATGAGGGAAATGAAAACTAATTCTTGAAAATGGCTGATGCCTGAAAAGAAAACAGAAATCACTTAATTTTTGAACTCTTTGTAATGTCCCGTAGCTTGTGACCTTCATTAATACTTTGTAAGAAAGTAGTGGCCCATGAGAAAATTTAGTGCAGGGCTGTGCTGCTTTTTTATTTCTGTCTGATCTCTGATAAGGTTGGAAAGATCAGCATTCATATGAGGTACTGCCTGTTTCTAGTTAGGAATTGGGTTTTTTTATTCCTAGCAGGTCTGCTTCTAATAATGTTCATGAATCTGACTTTGCCATCACAATCACATATTGATTAAATTCAGCATTTGACTCAGTTTTTGAACTTGAGTAATCTGTCACCATCTATAGACAGCCATTTTTCTAAATATTCTTCATATCAAACTTCTGTATATTTAGTATAAAATTATATCTAAAACAATAAAAGAAATAATTCAATGTTTGCATTACCATTCAGGAAAAGGTCTTTCTTCATACCAAATATTTACTTACATAGCAGGTGGAGATCTCTATATTACTTCTCCACACTTTAAATACCAGGAGCCATAATCTATTGCAAGCAGTGATGCAGGCGCAGTGGTACAGAATCAGTTTGTTGTTTTTACATTACACATGCAGACTCCACATTTCCTCAAGTGACACCAAAAGACAAGCTTTAGTAAAAATCCTGTAATTAAAGTCAAAGCTTGGCCTAATGCAAAGTGCTAGCTGCTGTTTTATCACCATAATGAAGAGGACCAGGAGACATTGCCTCCATAATCAAATTCCTGCACTGGCCAAAGTTCAGCACTATTTCAAACCAGCAGCAAAGCCTGTAAGTAGTCACTTGGTGGAATCGACAGTGCCAGTGTTGTAAATCAGCAGGAGCCCTGTATTTGCAGAGCCATAGCAGTGCAGCAGAAACACAGGTCTAATTTCCTGTGATTTCTCATTTTGGTGCTCGAAGGCTGATTTTAATAAAAAACCCATGCATCCTAAAAATTGTAGTGCCAAATAATAATTTATTTATCAGTGGTTCCTCTAAATCTTGATTGGGTTTTTTCCTGGGCTTAAGTACTTTAAAAAGGGAAGATCATTCTCTCCTTTTTAATGCACATCATAGTAAAAGGTGCACTTTGAAAGTGAGGAGGTATAATGAAAACTATGATTTTTTTTTTTGTTTGTGTATTCTGTCATCAGTTTATTTCAGTGATGGCCGGATTATAAATCTGATAACCTGGCTTCTGGTCTGGCTTGCACTCAGATGGAAAAAATGCATATTTTTATACCCTTACTGTATCTTCTGATAGTATAACTAGGAAAAATGCTTAATGAATAAAAACATGTAATACAAGCTCATTAGATACCTTGACATCTCCTGGGTTATTTCTGAATTGAGGTGATGACACCAACCCTTCAGGTGAGATTTTTTTTTTATCATTTTGGTAAAAGGTTTGAGAGGACAGAATTTAAGCTGCTACCCTACTCTGCTGAATACACACTCCCTTCTGTATCAGTCCTGCTGTGCTTAACAGATTTCTGGGGAAGTCTCTTTGATCTTTTACAGTTGCACATTGTACCTAGACAAGACACTTGTCCATGATCCAGTAGGAACACTTCCAGTAGGAGCTGTTCCTGCAGGTGCAGAAATGGTAATTCAAGACGTCTTTTGATTGTAGGTGAGATATTGGGTTTTTAGCTAATTTAAGATAATGCATCATGAAAGACCATGCATATGCTGGGGTAGTCACACAGGACTTTGAGCCAGCTGGATACAAGAATTCAACAAAGTGGGGAGTCTCACATTTCTTTTATGAGCCTCTTTAAAACTGGCAGCTTCACAAAAATTGAAATTTTTATGCTGGAATTTTTGAATAGAGTTCTCCTATTAGGAAATGTTCAGTGAACACCCTATTCAAGCTGTAGCTTTGAAGGAGGTGGTGAGATCCCAGAGAAATATGTTTCTGGGTTTGCTTCAGGCTGGGTGTGTGGCTGAGAAAGGAGCTGTTTTGATGAGCTGTCCCTTACATGCTGATCAGAGTTCCTGATGGTTTAAGAGAGGGGCACTTGGAACTGACTCTTTGGTACACTCAGAAAATTTGAAAGAAATTACTTTTGACAACAAGGCAAGCAGTGTTTTAATGTTTTAGCCAAGCTGAAGAAGGTTTTGTAAATGAATACACTTAAATATTCAATTTTGGTATTCCTGCCAGCAATGTTCCCTTTTATACATGCAGAAAATATTGTTGTGGTCATAAATACCTCAAACAATATATAAAGTGTTTCTAAATGCAACACCTTGAAAACTTATTCAAACCTAGTAGAAGATACATTCTGATTTGCTTTTTGGATGAGTCACCTGTGTCACAAGGGAAGTTAGAGTTTGCATTTCTATTTCTGGGTTATGAGGGTCATGTAAAAATTGTAGTGCAGTCATTTGATGCTGAAATGACAGAACATTTTGGCCTAATCCTTATTTTTCCATCAGCTGCATTCTGCTTTGCAAAATCTGGAGCTGTCAGGATCAGGCAGGTTTTTATTATAGCATATTAAATGACTTGCTATTTAAATATTTGGGTGGGAGGCACTACTTAGACAGACTTAGCTGATCTGTCTTTAAGACTGCCTGTGACAGATCAGGTAAGTGGTTTTTTTAACCCTGGCAAAATCACCTGCCACAGTTTGTTTGAAAAGCCCGAACCAAAATAGAGGAAAGCATACTGCACTAAGATGAGCATAAAATAAACTTAGAGGTTTTTTGAGAATCATAAAAAACTGTGAAATTGACATTTTGCAGTGAGTAAAATAAAAATATTTTGTATGATTTGTGGAATGACAATACCCCCCCTTTGACATACATACATGGGGATATCACTGCAGTCAGAAATAGTTCATGAGGAGGGTGCACTTTTTAAATGCAACGCAGCCAACAGTAGAAAATCAAGCAGTGAATGGATGTCTTTGAAATAAATACACTAAGGCTGGCTCATCACAACTTTGTGAGCCATGTGCAGTGTCTTGTAGGAGAGATGCAGCTGGTGGTGAAATCTCCATTGATGGTTTTATATCAATTTACTGTAAAAATCACCCAAGTAAACAGCGATAGCAAGAATCAACAGCAATGGGTCATCTAACAGTTTTCTTTCTCTCACATGAATTTTGCAGAGAGCAAACCTCTCTAAATGAGAAAAAACTTTGGGGTGGAATAGGGTGGTGAGACACTGGAACAGGTTGTCCACAGAATTTGTGGGTGTCCCATCCCTGGCAGTGTTCAAGGCCAGACTGGATGGGGGCTCTGAGCAACCTGGCCTAGTGGAAAATGTCCCTGTCCATGGCAGGGAGGTTGGAACTTGGAGATGATCTCAAAGGTCGCTCCCAGCCCAAACCTTTCTGTGATTCTATAACCAAAGAGCAGAGGAAAGAAGGGGGGAGAGCTTTTCTGGGCTCTGGAGCATGAGAAAATGAAGTAAAAGCATCAGAATGGGTCAGATGGAAAGTTGGCTATGACTGCAGTGCAGTGATGTATCTGGTTTGTATTACTCAGCAATCTCTATGCATTTCCTGGCAAAATGTGGAGACTGTTCTCAGTGAGGTTTCAATGGCAGTGTAATAAAATATGCACCTAAATTAAGGTGCTACCTTCTTCTAATCAGTTAATCATCCTGTTAAGAAACACACATAAATTTATTACAATGTCATTTCCTTTGATGCAGTGGTAACTCAAGAGTGAAACCCTCCGTACATCATTTAATGAAACACTTTTGAAAACATGACTTAACACATGACTGCTGCTCTCTCCTTCTGAGTCTTGTGGCAGATTGGAGGAGTGAGGCTGCATGTGGAAGTGACATTTACCATCACCCTGGTGAGCACTGTCATTATTCCTAAACCACCCCCAGCTCTTCCAGGTGGAGAGGAGTGCCCATTTGGAGGCATCAGGAAGAGTTTAGGTAGTGGGACAGTTTGTGTGACTGATACCACTGAGTAACTTTCCAACTGTTGTAATGAGAGTTTAATTATCCATTAGTCAGATGTGTGGCTGAATGGGGCTGGAATCAAAGGGCAGTATGGGATCCACCAAGAATATGAGCTCTTTGTATTGGGAGTGCAGTAATGTCCCCTCCAAGTGAAAATGCCAAATGGGAGCTATAGCCTGCCGCACTTTTAATGTGAAAAGAGAAGGGAAAAGGAGCAATTTAGCCTTGGCTTCTTTAGTCTCTTTATAGACCATACTGAAGCTTTTCTTAAAAGGAAAGAGCTGGAGTCTTAAAAAAGTGAAGGAAGGTGTTGATGTGTATCCCTATGTGAGTGGATGTGGATCTGGCAGCTGCAATGCTGGCATTCAAGAGGTAAAGTAAATTTCACTCTTAAGGAAAAGCTTTGCATGTGGAACCAACTGACCTGTTTGACCAAGGGATATTTTCCAGAAAGTCATACAGCCTTCATCTGAAATTTCAATACATGGCACTTCCTCTGGTAGTTTGTTTGAAAGGTTAATCACCTTCTTCTCTGCTAGAAGTAGAGGCATTAATTCTCATTTAAATTTATTTAGCTTCAGCTTCTAGTCATTGGTTCTTGTTAAATCATTCCCCATTAGGTTAAATAGGCCTTTAATATTGGCGTTTTCTCCCTGAAAAAGTAGAGCTTTGCTGTAATAAAATCTCTTCTTGGTCTTATTTTGAAAACCAAACGGTTTTAACTTCTGAAGTCCTTCACCATAACAACTTTTCCCAGGTCTCAATGAAGTGTTACATAGGTTCTCCACTTTTATTTAATTCTCATAAAAGGAAAATGGCAGAATGCTATATGATGTTCTGATGTTCCCACCCATGGGACAGTTAGAGGGAAGGTTATCTTTCTCCTAATTGTTGCTTCATTTATCCAACCCAATGCTATATTTCATATTTTTGCTGCATTGTCTGAGACACTTCTTCACTCAGTCCAACTTACTTGCCATTTTTCAGAGAACAGAGACACTGTATCATTCATTCATTGCTGGAGAAGGGAACTTTCCTATCTTTTGTATGGTCTCTAATAAACAAAGACACTACATTCCAAAGAATGAAATAAAAACTTAATGTGGCAGCCCAGAGATTATGGAAGGAATGGACATTTCTAACTGCAAAAATAAATCTAATGTATAACATGCTTTTGCTTTATTGCCAGAAGGAGACCTGATAGGATTTTTTTTTGTGCTTCAGCCAATTTTAAAGTCCAGTGGGAAGCAGCCACTGAGTATGAGGTCAAGTTTTCAGGAATAAGGCTCTGATATAGTGATCTAAACGCTGAAACCATCCTGTGCAGGAGTGTCAAGAAGCCGTTTGTAAAATTATTTGGTAACATTTAAGGACACCTTTATAAAGGAGGTTTCTACACTTCTCTAATTATAGAATTGGCCATGCTGTATATCATACATGTGCAGTCTCTTCAACAAGCTGTCTTTCATGTCAGCTTTTCTTCTCCTTCGCTTGTCGTAGCATTTGGGTTATTGATTGCTGGTTATGTTCTGTTCATCTCTCAACAGCACTTTAGCAAAGTCTTTTCTAGGTTATGTGATTGTACCAAATCTGTCTGCCTGTTTTTCTTCAGTGAATGTGCTGTAAAAAATTTGATAGAGGTGAAAAGGTCTCAGATTATTACCTCTATGCATTTTACAAAGCAAAGTAACTGGATGGAGGAACTCTGCTTGGAAAGTCTCTATTGTGGGCTCCCCTCAGTGCAAGCAGGGGGAAGGTTTTGTGTGTTCTAACCACAAGAAATGGTGTGATTGAAGCTCAAGCCCTAGCCTAGGTACACAATTCCTGCTCCTTCCGGCTTGCTGATGCCACAAGCTCATATGGAGCATCTTCTGCTGCATTTTTACTCCTTTCATACAGTCGATCTATATCCTTTTCCAGATTAAACTAAATTTTTTCATTTATTTCTAAACAGCACTCCAATACTGAACAGACATTTAGAGGATGCAATGAAAGTACAGTATACATGGTAATAGTATAAAAGGCAGACGTGCAAAAAAAACCTGTTTTCAGAAGAGTGTTGCTGTGTCAAATTAAGTATGTGGAAGTCACATGGAAGTCAAGGATTGCCAGAAATAAAGCAGTTCCATGTTGTTTTAATTTCCTTCTTTCATGGATGTGATTTATAATCCAGATTCTTGAGTGACAGATGCCTACTTTGTCTATTCACCCTGACACAAGGGTATTTTGTAATTATGCTGAGATAGAGCATAATGACAGAAACTTTGTTATGAGGTGGATGAGCTGCTGCTTACAGAATTCTTCATTCACCAGTTGTACTGTGCCATCTTAGCATTGTTAATATAAATATTTAGAGGTGCGGTGGGTCGTGGGTAGGGAGAAGGTGGGATGAGGTGCCAAGATACAGCATTTAATGTGAACTATTTCACACAAATCCTGTGCAGGTGACTCTACATCCACAGCATGGAGCAGACCTTTGCAGTTTGGGAGGCAGCAGGTAACTCTTGGCAAGAGGGCAGAGCAGCAGCCAGACTGAAGAACTGTGAGTTTCTCACCCAGCTCTCTCCTGCCAGCAGAGCACTGCTGAGAGGTCCCTAAATCTTGAATTCTGTGTGGGAGTCTGTTCCCAGGCTTTTCTTGACCTTTTTCTGCCATTGCCCTTTTCTCCCCAAGGTAGCTAGTCCTGCATGCATCAACATGTATGAACTGTTCTGTGGAAGTTGTGTAATAGGGCCACATTTTGGTGTAATATGGCCACACCTCAATGTGCAGGTGCTTCTGGCACTAGGGTAGCAGCTAAGCTGTGTTTTGCTATTCCAGAGCATCAGCATGTTCAGGCTGTTCCATAAAGCAATTGTAAATTCTTACTTATCAACTGGGTAATACACAGAAGAGACTTTTTTAAAAACTTTTTCTTACACTGACTTTCCAGGAGAAAAAAAAAATTGTGCATGTATTAGTCTTCGAAAACCTCAGCCCCAAATACTGAAATATGATTAAATTGAGAGTACTGAAATTACCATATCACTGCTTTAGCAGAATATTGTACTGCCAGCTGTCAATATAGTAAGATAAACTGGTACATATAATTTGGTATTTCATTATGTAAAACTTGCTGAAAGGGTTCCTCTGAGTCCTTTGGGCTACAGATTTGCTTAAGCTGAGCTCCTCCTCAAAAATTTCAAGCTAACGAATCCCAGTGACAAGCATTATGTTATGATGTAAAGCCTGTTTAATAATTGTTTTAAAAATTGGAGTGGTGATTTCCTGTGCTGCTGAAGGTTTCATATATTGCATTTTCAGTGATAAGCGAGTTCATTTGGCATTTTCTAGTCTTTATTGAAAAAGTGCATCAGAACAAGACTAGAGTTCATGATGCAGTGCCCTTTTTGATATTCCAGATAAATAATTCCATTTTAATTTCACAGTAGGAAAACAACTGATTGAGATTTAATGTCATATACAAGGAGCTGCACAATATGTTAGTTATTTGTCAGTCTGATGGAAGAGCAGAGGAGTTTACTTCCTTTGATTCCAGCCATGCTATATTTTATGACTGACTTTTACTTGTTTTACTCATTCCAGATAAAATCTGTCATGATTATACATCAGAAAACATTTCATTATTCCATCCATGAGAAATAACTGTAGTCAGTGCAGAAGCAACAGATTGCTGCCTCTTGCAGGCTTTATGGAAGTGTGCTGTAATGAGACTGAGTACCCTGGATCGATAGTTCTCTCGAGTAATACAATCTGCTGTCAGATAACCTCCAACAGCTTTACAGATTTAATGAACTCCCTGGGCTGATGATAAAAATATAATGTAAGGAGGAAACTAAAACAACATCATGTATTAGATATAGCCCCAGGCAACATTTTATGACCATCTTTCCTTCAGTTGTATATTTTTAATTAATAAAGTCAGTATGTATCAAGCACTGTCCTGAAATTCTCCATCAGTGAAATTCATCTTGCTCTTCTCAAGTCAAGGATAAGGAGACTTCATGTAGGGAACTAAATGAGAATTTTAAGCTCTGCATTCGCACCACTTTGGTGGTGGTATTTGAACCCGTGAGCTGGAGGAAAAGCCATTTCCCCTTGTGACCTCTTCCAGGCAATTAAACTCTTTTGGAGGAACATGCTCAAGTCCCCCTCTGTCCCATCCACAGTAGGGTCTTAATTCCTACTGTTTTTTTGGAGTGGAGGAATTCACAGAAAGCAGCATGAATCTGTAGTTGTAGCACAATCAATGAAAACAAGTATCTTAACTTCTGCTAAAAAGATTGTTTAGGACTCAGAACTAAGTAAAGTCTTAGGAAATTATACTTATTGTAAGGAGTGTATCTACTATGAAGAAGCAAACCTGTAAGATAAGACACCAGATAGCTGTAGGAATAACCTCAAGTATGCATAGGTTTGAACAAACCAACGCAGGAGTTAAGGATTTTTGCCTGTGATAGAAAGGTGGAAAAACCATATTAATATTTTGGAGAGGCATGAAAAATTATTTTCCTTCCTAGAAAAAGATCAATTAAAAAATTGCCAGTTCCATATAGTAACAATTTATATTTTTTTCAGATTTTCAAGAACTCTCGTCAGGTTTCAGACATTGCACACTACTTTGTCTAAAAGTTAGGAAAAGCAAACATAGAAGCAGTGTGATCTCTAGTCAGATTGAAAAAGATACACTGTGGTTGTTCTTATTTCTTCTATTGTCTTTGCTCTCCAAATGAAAAAAAGTGGCATTGTGATGCCACTTTACTAAATTTCTTTTGAGGATACCTAGACTTCCTTCCAGCAGTTTTGATGCAGTTCCTTAGTGGTTCTAAACTCTGTCATTCACATGCTGCTGCCATTCATCCTTCCTTTGCTCCTTTGGGGTGGTGGGAGTGCAGCCTCCATCCAGGTGCTTCTGCCAAGGTGTAACTCAGATGGTGCCAAGTGCACTCGTGAAATGGGCATAAAGTTGCACAGCTGGACTTAGAGTCGTAGAACCTTTTAGGCTGCACAAACCCTTTAAGATCAACAAGTCCAAGTGTTAATCCAGCACTACTGCAGGGAATGGTTCCAGTTATGGCACGGTCCACAGCGAGGTGCTCTCTAGTGGGTTCCTGAACCTCTGTGGATGCTGAGATCCGCCAGGAGCCTGTGGCTCATGTGACAGCAGCTGACAAGACCTGGGTAAGGCCAGAGCAATGGTGGCCAAGCCCCTTCCACATTTATAGAAGAAGCCCCTGGGGCTGAGGATTATCCAGGAACATGAGAGAGAATTGCACCTTACCTTTCCTGAGACAGGCCCAATGAGCAGACAGAATACATGGTATGGAGGATTCCTTATCCTCTCTCTGCTGAACTCAAGGGATTGGGGGCAGTGGGGACAAGTTCCTGCCCAGTGCAGCAGGCACATCTCCCCTGTGACTCTCCCACATTACCCCAAAATCATAGGTACAAGGTTGTGCAAGTGGAACTAAACAGTGATGAGGGCAGTGATTCATCCAGCATAGCGGTGCCACTGAGGTTAAGTCACCTGCATCAAAACTGCTTCCATAAAGCAGAAAAGACAGGTCATTGTCATAGGAGACTGTCTCCTGAGGGGAACAGAAGGCCCAATGCACAGCCTGGACCCATTTCTTAGGGAAATGTGCTGCCTCCTTTGGGGCTTGGGCTGAAGTTGTGAAGAGAAGCCTTTTCACCCTGACACAGCTACAGCCTTCAGATCAGTGTCCATTACTGGTTTTCCAGGTTGGCAGCAATGAAATTGCAACAAGAATCCCAAGGGCAATCAAGATAGACCTCAGCGTGTTAGGACAATTGGGTAAGAGATCAGGAACAAAGTTTTTCTTCTGTTCTTCCAGTTGCAGGGAATGATGAGGGAAGAAACAGGAAGAGCCAGCACCACTGAACCATGTCCCTCCACATCACAGCTACACATCTTTTAAATACTTCCAGCAATGCTTCAACCACTGCCCTGGGCAGTCTGTTCCAGTGCTTGACAATCCAATGGCTTTAATCTGTTTGATGTGCTCAACTGCAAGGGAAAAAGTAGGGCTTATTCCTTTCTCATTCAGCCATCAGAAGGATCAAAGTTCAAAGTATTGTTGGGGAATTCAGGTGTTGGTTGGTGCTGGTGGCCAGGTCTTGCACCACCTGAGGCAAAGTTACCTCCAGAAGGACAGTGGACAAGATAGTCCATAACCACAGAGATTTCCTGATGAAGATTAACATCTAACAGGACACCAGGTAGAGATGTGTCCTTTCCTGAGCCAGCTTCACAACCAACAGTAGACATCCAAGAGAGATTGAGTACAATTGCTCTAAAAAGCACAGTGCCTCATCTGTGCATCCCAAGCAAGACCCATCCCCCCTGCTGCAGCTTGGTGGCCAGGATGATGCCCTCTCAAGGCTGACCTGGAACAGAGAGTAGGCACAGCAAAATGATAAAATAGGTATTTATTAAAAGGCCTCAACAGGTACACCTAGGCCACACAAGAGTCCAGCCAGACCATACCCAAAATACCCTAAAATGGTCACAAAATGGATGCCTGGTCACGAGGTCTCACCCTTTTATAAGTTCTGATCCATTAGCATATTGGAGTTAATTGTCCAGCCATAATTTCAGGTTATGAAGCTCCATCTTCCTTGGTTTTTTCTTACTTCAACCTTGTTTTTGTTCTTGGGCCTGAAAGTTGTCTTTGGCATCAAACTGAAGAAGAAATTGTTTTGTCTATTTACTCTGTGAAGACAACTCAGTAGCACTTAATATGGAACTTAAATCTACCCACTAAAACAGCAAAGGATCTAAAAAATATAGAAGATAAGGCATCAGGGGAACCTGTAGACCTCCACAGTAGGGGAAGGTGCCAAGGAGGTGGCTGTCTCTCTGCTCTTCCTGTCAAGCTGGCAGTGGCCATAAAAATGGAATGAGTGTTTATGTCTGATACACAGAGGTGCCAGATATTTCTTCCCTGAAGTCTATTTTTTGGCTTCTTTCAAGCGACAAAAGTGCCATCCACACTGAGTTATTAGAGGAACAATGTTCATACAATACTGACTCTGCTTACTGTCCCATAGGTTTGATTGGTAACATTAGTGGAAAGAAGGAAAAATTTATGTTAACAATTTAGTTCTGTTAGAATTACTGAAAAAGGGAAATATGTCTAAAGGAATGAAAGCAAGAAGTTGTATACACAGAATTCCTGTGGAAATAATGCATTAAGTAAACAGGAACCACATTGTGTTTTTTTATCATGTCTTTTATAGATCAGAAGCTTTTAAACAAAATAAGATCGCACTGTCCCATAAAAGTGAATTCTTTCCTTTTGGCTTAGATCTGTTTCCTATCAGGAAATAGAAGCCGAAGATTGGCATGAATGTGTAAACTGAGTTTAAAAAGAGGATGTGCACTTACATTATTTCTCTAAATGATCTGAGCTCCAGGGGCTGGCAGATGCTTTAGTAGGAATCCTTTGAATGTTGGACAGAAAAATTTTCAGGCATGCTGTTAGACCTACTAGTGTTTTTCTTAAGGAGTCTGACTGCTACTTGAGCCATAATTTTCAGTGCAATTCATTCATGTTAGTGAACTGCTTCCTCTTACAAGAAAGAAACCTCTTCTAGTGTTGTTGAAGACCACTGAGATTCCTCCATGCTGACAGCACTTGATGGGGCTTCACTGATTTTGAGAGTTGAATGGTATTTTTCTGAGACTTAGTTAGAAGGGACGTTGGGTTTTGTTGCAAACACCTTGTTGTTTGTGAAACACCTCAGGGGAGGTAGACATATTTTGTTGAGAGGAGGAGAAGGAACTTGTGAGCTGAATATAATAAACTTTTACCTGAATAGAGTAAGCTGGACATAAGTAGTTAATGTGTCTTTTGGGGAATTATATTTCAATATTTCCAAAGGAATAGGCAGATACTTCTTTCAAAAAGTTCACAGTACCCTTCAGGGACTATGAGCTGTTTGGTATTTACTGGCCCACTAGCTTGGATGAGAGGAAGTGATGTTCCTTCCCTGAAGTTCCAGACAATGCCAACAGAGAATGAGACCACCAAGCCACATCACAGTCATGCAGTTTAACACTGTGATTGCAGGCAAATGGGTGTAATAGCTTCTTTTGGAACCCAACTTGAAGCAGTAAGCCTTTTTTTCCCCTTTTACTCTTCTTTCATCATCATTTTCCATATTCATTTTATTGGTCCCCTCTTTCTGTGTCACATAGGAACAATCCAGCCAGCTGGATAACGTGGTCATCTGGTTGGCTTAAGCAAGGAAGCCTACAACAAACATACCTTGTCCTTGCAGAATGCCTTGATCCACTAAGTATCAAAATCTAAACTGTACTTCTTCACAAATGTTTAAATGTGTATGCATGTGTCTATAAACTGGTAAATGTGCCAAAGGAGAAAAGAAGTTGGAAAACTCTAGTTACAATGGCCGAAGTCAAGAGAAGTGTCAGTCAGTAACACACCGATGGAACTACTAAGAGGGCCTTGGTCTCATGAATTGCAGCTGATTCCTCTTAAGAGCTTTGCAGAAAGGCACAATTATTTAGGCCTTAAATTATTAAGGTCTTAAAAGGTATGTGGAACAACTCTTCCTAGCTTTGTTGGGCAAACAGAAGACCCAAAGGCAAAACACACAGCTTTTGGGATTACTCGTACCCCAGTAAAATCATCTGTGGCTGTGCTTTGTAAAGAAACGGTTCCTGACCTTTTATCAAATTAAGAGAGAACTCCTGGAAGTGTATATAATTTTTTCCTCAATGTTTAATCTTGTTCATCACCTCCCTTTTAAAGTCATAGTCTTTAGCAGCTTCTTAAAGTATATCAACAGCAGAATTGCTCATTGTTCATTGTAAGTGTCAGAAATATGTTTTTAACACATGGTAACACCTTCATTTGCACAAAGCAGGTACTTTTGATCATTACTATCCCTACAGAGTTCCTTCTGTGTGATCACATGCAGAATGAAGAATCTTTTTCAGTTCAGAGGTCCCAAGAAGTCAGTTTTCCAGTTCATCTTCATCTCAGAGGGAATGAGCTTGTTTAAGGGGAAATTGAGCTAGTCCTGCAGTCTTATGTGATTTTAGCAGCAAACTTTTTCCTCTTCCAACTTTTCTATAGCAGTCTTTTTTTGTAAAGCTTACCTTTGATCTTGGTATGCTTACACATTTACAGTGCATTCTGAAGCAAAAGTTGGCAACAGCTGTCACCAACTAATGAAGAACATCCCTGAATATCAAATGTAACTTGAAGCTCTATGAGTGTGGTGGCTTGTTCCCAAGAAATGTCAATTCTTTAGCTATGCAGTGTGTAGCAAATACAGTATAGACAGCCATCTCCCAATATATAGACTGCCAGTCTGCAGCCTAAAAATAAGACATCATTTTATAGGTGACAAAAAGCAATAATACTTTGTTGAGGTATTAATGAATGAAAATATCACCTCTGTGTAAAAAAGCCTGTGCTCTGCTGATATCAGCATATTGTAAGAGACAATCTGCACATTTCTCTTTGATGATTTTCTTCTTGTATACAGCATTAAAGGTGTCTACAGAGAAGATTAAGACATAAGAGGTTTTTAGTGGCAAAGAAAAGACACAATCTGCCCCAGATTTACAGAGTGTTTTACAGAGGAACAATTATGCCCCGATATCCATGTCCTAATAGTGTACCTAAGCCATGCAACTAAAAAGAGAATAATTTGGAATTTACAAAAATACAAGAGAAAGACAAAAATTGACATTAACAAAATGCTGAAAAATAATTTAGGCAGCAGACTTGGCTGTATTTCACTACACTGAACTGATTTGCTAATTGTATTTTATTAGCTGAATCTTTTCTTAGCATGAAAGATTAATAAAATCTCTTTTTTCCTTTGCCTGTTTAGAAGCAGAAGCCCTCCTAGAAGCCTCTCAAGACAAAGTCATATTAAATAATAGTTTATGGGAGTGAATTGGATAAAATTTGGAGATGATTGATGACAAGATTGCTACTGGTTGTCTCTGGAATATCTCAAGCTTTCAACTGTTCTGTTGGGAGTATCATGCATAACACTCCAGCCACATAGATCTCAACAAAGCTGCTCTAGAGAGCCGCAATGTTTAAATGTCCCTTTTAACAAGAATATTCATAGTGCACTGGAGATAGCTTTGCTTGAGCTGAGCCTTTATGGAAACATCTGTAAATCAAGTTTTAAATTTGTTTTGTCTTAGTTCATTTTTAGGTCAGAGTATGTATGTGTGTATGCCATGGCGAGAGTCAAATCCTCTTGACTTTTGATAGATCTGTCCCACAATGTGATAGTCCTTTGTAAGCATCAACTCTGAGCACAGAGTGGGAAGGAAAATGCAATATTCAACAGAAGTGCTAGATTTTAAAAGTACTAGAGGTTGTGCATACACCTGTCCTCTGACCACTCCATAACTTTTCTCTTTAGGGCACTAGATATGTCTGTGGCTGACTTTGAAGCTGAGTGACTTTATGCCAAGAAATAAGATAGCCTCTCTGGAACCAGACCAGTGCCTATCTAGGTTTTACTGATCACGTTATACTCCAGGGGAGAAAGGTTTGTGGAGATTAGCTATTGCCTGCTGTAGTGCAGCAGAAGGGGGTAGACACAGAAACCCCAGCATGGGTCAGACCAAACTCAGAAACAACAGTATAAGGATTTTATAGGAATTGATGAGTGCTTCAAGCTCTGCACTCTTCCCTGGAAATACATTTTCAGAGAACACTGTGGTATAACAGTATATATATTATATATATAATAGTATAACAGTACTACTCATCCGGAATATAGATTCAAAAGAAAGTGTTCACTGCTGCTGGATGTGTCTCCTCTCTGAAAAATCAGTATACTTAATGCAGAACTACTTAATGCAGAAATGTCAAGAATCAGAAATTTTGTAAGCTTCCCAATTTGCTGAATTTTTGATGTTTAGGAAATAACACTTCCATTAAATAATGATTTTTACCAAGCATATTTTATGGTTCAGAATGTAAGGACTATCCTCTTTGTATACTTTAATGTCTTTCAGGACAATTGTAATTACTGTAGAAGCCTCATTGTAGTGATTAGCTTTCTATCAATGCATCTCAAAGCACTACCTAAAGGAGCTGAGAATTATTATCCCTGTTTTATGTGTGAGGAAAGAGTCAAAAGATGATGAAAAGGCTGGCAAAGGACGACTGGAAGAGTGTAGCAACGGCCAGAATAGGAACAGAGATGAGGACAAGCCTCATGCATTATCCAGGAGGCTGTTCTTCCTCATTCCTTGCTTTCTAGTGATGTTTTCTCTCAAAGATTAATATTCAGGTTATATAATTATGTTTTTCACTGACATAGAGAGCTGCATAACATGGGGTTTATATTTAATGCAGTACTTATTCATGTATTGAAACACTGAGCAACTGCCTCCCCTTGAAGGCCAGTGCTCCTTACCCAGAGGTTCATGTGCTGAATCAGACATTTGCTACATTATGCTCCCTAAAGCAGAATGAAGTGATCTATTGGACCCTTCCCTTTCCATGAACATGACTATGCCAAAACCAGTAGAATAGTTAGGTTATTTATAATAAAATTATTTACAATTGTTTTTAATACAAGTTATTTACAATTATTTGTCAGGTTTATCTGACAAAAGGAATTTTCGTTTCAGCTCACATGTGCTGTTCTGTATAAAACATGGTAGATAATTTTAATCCAAATACATGTCACCACTAGCTAGGTAAGATTAACCCACCTATTGCCCCAGAGGGTCACTGAGAACATTAAATCTGAATTGCATTTTAGAGATGTCTTTCCCTCTCTCTTGAATGCAGAGACAACTTGCAGTGACCAGTATCCAACCCTGAGTGTCTCAGGAACTCCACACCAGGTGGGAAGGGCCTTTTGGTCTGTTTAGGGGGAGAGAACATCCCTCCTTTTTTTTTGTATGCATAGTTAAACTTGTCAATGAAAGAGTATGTCAGCAAGTCTTCAGCAGAGGTTACTGTAGCAGGGAGCGTTGCTGAAACCTGTGTTTCCACTGGAATGAATCATTCAAGACCACGCTGGTTTTGTACACTGCTCCACAGTGTGTCCTCAGAATGGGCAGAGCTGACATGTTGTTTGAAAAGGTCACTTAAAACCTATGGGCGGTTGGCAATTATTAATATTTATTACTTGTCTAAGGAACTTTACGTGAAGTTATTCCTTAAAGCTTGTGAGCTGACAGATAAAACTGTAAAGTTCCTGTTCTTATCAGTTAGAAACTTTTTTTTCCTTTTCTCTTCCTTCTTAGAATTTATTCTGTGCATCATGTTTTTGCTGAACCATTTGGAAGTGAGAGGAAATTATATTACTATTATTATTATTTGGAGCTATACAATTATACTATTAAGGTTAATGATGCCAGCAATTAAAAGGCATCTAGTTATTTGGAAATTGTCAGTTGGGACAAATTGTTCTTTAATGTCTCTACACATGGATTCCTTTGATGGGATTTTAGGAAATTGGTAGGTCAGTGCAATATTTCTTGTTGCTTTTTGCTGTCAGGAGCCTTTCCCTGCTGTCCTTGAAAAGTATTGTAGGAAAGTATAAACCACATTATACCATCCCTTATCTTTCTTATGGGTATTAGTTACAAATATTCTCATTAACTCATCGTCAATGAATTATGGACCAGCTATTTATGGTACAGAATTATAAATTGTCTGTGAATATTTGTGCTCATGGGTTTCTGGCTCTGAAATTGCCTCTTTTTTTATAAAACTGTTAGTTGTAAAACATGTCTGGATTTCTAGGGTGTGAGTGGCTTTGTCATGTAAGCCTCCCAATAAAATTTTCCCTTTCTGGAAGATATTGCAGCACTTAAATTTTTTTTTTCCTCATGAAAAATCATTACAAGCACCAGGCAAGCTGCTCACTTGTGCTTCTATAGAGCCACAACTTCTTATGCAGCCAAGAGAGAAGAATATCTATAAAGTCAACATTTTGCAATCATTAGTTTTGATAAAGTCCACGTTGTTTAAAACCTAGGTGGGAACACTGGTGTTTTCTGGCGTTGCATGCTCTGTTTTGACTCTTCATTAGACATCCCTCAGTGAGCATATGTAGTGATACCTGCAGTGATTTTCCCTGGAATATTGTCAGGTTTATTTTGGGCAATTAGATGTGACAACATCAATGTTTAGAGCATTGCTTGTATTCCCTGTACTCAGTAAAGGGAACAGCTGGTTAATACTGATAGTACATTGAAATGAACACATGTGGATGTGCAAATACATACAATTATCTAGAGGATAGTTGGCATAATTTTATGAAGCTCCTCTCTTGCCAACTAAGAGTTAAAGGTTAAAAAAAAGGTTTCATTTGTTTCCAGTCTCAAAGTGATAAACTACAAAGAAAGATCAATGTCCTGATCTAGGAAACACTTCTAGTTAAAGTGGATGCTTGGAGTTAAGAACAGCACAGGAGGAAGTTCTTAGAACTGAACTGCAAAATGGAAGCCATGGCAGCAGTTGGGGGTAGTTGCTCCCGTACCTTCTCTGTGCAACTTCCAGTAGGAAAAAAAAAAAATGACAGCAAAACCCAAAACGTATATTAAATTTTGTTTTTAATACAAGTGAAATACAGTGCTTAAATGGGAATGCAGACAGTGGTCCTGGAATTAGAGCAGCACTAATGAGTTGCTGGTGAGCTTCAGTGGAAGCCTATGCAAAGCACCTAATCACAAAGACCCATCCTAATTTACCTCCTTGTACTAAATGGGGTACTTGCTAAAACTATTCTAATTCTGTGTTCCTTTAAAAGTGGAAATATCTTTTATTGATTCATCCTGCAAAGCAGAGAAGATGCAATGGAATGGAACCAAATACAGAAAGATTTGGAGAAGTTAATTTTTTTCATTATGCCTTGCTTCAACTTCCCACCAAATTTCTTTTCCCTTTAAAGGAATATAAAATCTCAAGGAGAAGTCTTATGCTCGAAAGCAGTTTAAGAAATGAATGAATATTCTTGAGTGTTTTCATGTTCACTGCAAATACAGATTCAGTTTGCAATCAGCTCTCTAAACTAGCCCAAGTCTGAATTTTACAAGACAAGGAAAAATCCTTCAATTTTTAATAAGAAACTCGAAAAGTGATTTCTTTCCCAAAGGCCAAAAATGCAAACTGTCTATTCATTTTTTTTCCTAAATAATTGCATAGTTTAACATTACTGTCTGATGAATATTGTTTCTTTAGTCTTAATATTTAATTGCTCATGCAAAACAATTATCCAGGTTTTTGCAACAACTTTGAAATCTGTTTAGGAAAATAAATACAGTAATTAGAAATTAAAAGTCCTGTTGCTCAGTATAATAACTACATTATTTTTTAGCAATAAAGTGGAGCTAAGCTTTGTCCCTTAATTACTATTTTTTTTTTTCTAATGTGTATGTGCCCCATGTCTATTTCCTGCCTGGGGCATCACATTTGCAGAAGCTGGTCCTGAGACTGTCTCCAGCCAGTTTTGCATGTACACCATGGTGCACAGTTCATAAAGAACCAGGTGACTGATTACCCTGCTAGAATGAAAGGGTAAATGAGAAAACATTTAACTAACCACAGGAAACCTAATTATAATCAAAATCGAGTTATATTTTCTCCTAATTTCTGAAATATTTCTGGTGTGGGAATTTTTTTTTTCATCTCTAGCTGTAATTGTTTCATAAGTATATATAAACCTTTTCACAGTTGCCAGTTTTAGAATCAGATAGGAGAATCATCTCAGGCAAAGCTTCAGCTGCAATGCTACTAATTCTGGATGCTCTAGGGGTGTAGCCTCTCAGCTCAGTCCATACTAGGACTTGCCTGGAGTACAATTCTGAATTCAAATATGTGCCAGTGTTTTGGATTTCCCAGCACAGTGGGTTCAAATCTGAGCTTTAAAGCTGGGCAGAACTATATTTCAGGTCCAGGAAAAACAGTCATATAGTGTCATGACTGTGATGTCTACCAAATGAATATCTCTCAAGTACCAAATGAAATCTCATTCATATAGCTACAGTGATGTTTTTAATGAGGCAGAACTAAACTCCAGCTAGGTAGGAAAGCAAAAGACTTCTTATGCGTGCTCCACATGGTGCTAAAGAGCAGTAAGTCAGATGTGGTGAATTTAGGGACAAGTGTGTGTCATAGGTGAGGGAACTTTCTCAGAGTTACTGCTGGATGTTGACTGTGAGAGGCCTTTCCTAGATGGCTTCTGAGTCACTGCCCTCAAGATTGTGAAGGTAAACCCTGCTTAACCATGCTGACCAAGCTCATTATGAGGCAGATGAGCAATGTCACTCTGACATTAATGCCTAAGATATCTTGAGTCAGTATATTGATCAACAACAATAAAAGAGATTTCTCTAGGATGTGTTAACTCATGTGTTAGCCTCCCTGCCCCTGGCAAACAGAAGCATCTGTTTTCTCAGCCAAAGGAAAACCACAGTATTTGTCTTTTCAGGGAGTGAATACTGAATTTCCTAGAAAGACCATTTCCTGATGGGAGGGTTGAGGACCAACAGACATCCTCTGATTCAGTGATGCCTCTCTGTGGAAAAGGAAACTGCCTATCTACTTTTCCAAAAAGCAAGGAAAGTATTGCCCTTCTCTGTGCTCCCCTGACCACAGAGAGACCTGTCCTGTTGTGGAGCAGGATGCTGCAGGGTGCTCACTAGGAGGTGTCCTGAGGACAGCTGAAGTGCAAGGGCATAGGCCGCTAGCAGTTCCCATTTGTGCAGGAGTGTAGGACACCAGCCAGCCTGGTCAAGAAACCTATGGGACTCTGGCATCCTCAATATGCTGCTTCAGGGCATCCTTGCATCATCTGGGGCTGACTGAGGAGGGAAAGAATTCCTGTTGATGGAGAGAACACAAATTCACACAATGCTTTGCTTGCGCATAAAGATAAATTATGCTTTGCATTTTTAGTCAGCGGTGTCTTTCTTTTTAATTGCTTTTTATTCAGATCTGAGATACTTTTTATTAATTCTGAATCCCCTTAGCAATGGCTTGCTAAAATCTATGATGGGTATATAAGAGTAGACTTTTTGATCTGATAAAAGACCCAAAAAAATCGCTTGCCACATGCACCATTTGTATCAGAGGCTATTGAAGTGACTGAATGCATTTCAGTATCTTCATTGAACTTGATGTCACTTTTATACTTCTTTGTTCTGTCTGTTAAGTTTCAGGGGAAGCCAAATTCCTCCACTAAGGGGAGCATGTGGAGTTGTTGGCAGTAATAAGACTTGAGCCAGAGGATGACAAGTGAGCTGAAGAAGCCCAGCAGCAATGCTTGTAAGAATAGTGTGTCACGGAGATCATTTTAAGGCTGTTATTGATTGGGGAAAGATGAATGTGTCTTTTAATGGTATTCTTTGGTGTATCATTGATCTTCATAGAGCCCTACCAAGCTGCCTTCGGGTGCTTCATTGAGAGCACCATATGTTGTAGCCTGTGGCTGTGCAGTGATAAATTACACGGCACCAAGCTGCTACTGAGTGCTTCCCTCTCCCTTCAGGCTTTTCCCCAAAAACCTCCTTGCTGCACTCACCCAGCAGCCAGTGCTGAACTTGTACACAGCTTCTCTTTGTTTTCTTACATCTCTGGTAGGGCTCATGAGTGTGCTGTTGTGACAGAGTGAAGCTTCTGAAATTTAGTAAGCGTAGTAAGAGAGTGGCTTGCCCCTTCTGTACAATGGATTGCTCGAAAGTTACGTTTTCTGTTTGTATTTGTTCTCAAATAGCAGGGCGTGCTTCAAAACAAACACTGGGATTGCAGCTGTATTGATCTCCCGGATTGATCGGGCTGACCCTCTCTGTCACAGCAAGAAGGTGGCAGCTGTGTTCCTGAAGGCAATCCCTAGCAGGAATGGCATTCAGGCCCAGGCACAACATTTTTCAAACAGGTTATAAGCATCTGTTCTAAATGTTGTATGTTTATATAAAATCTGATTAAAGAACATTTTAAACCTTGCAAACCATAATTATTTCTGAATGGTGCTTTCCTTCTGTTTGGGAAGTTTTGTGTTTCATATGGCATGAATAAATAAATATTTTGCAGAATGGCTTCATGAAGAATCCATACTGCAGAATTAAGAAAATGCGATCATTTGCACTTTTTCTTGTTAAGGCAGCTGGGTAACTCACATGGTGAAATTTAATGCTGCTTTATATTCAGTAAAAATTCCTGCCAGCCGTTCGATAACCGATATGTTTTGTATTGTTTCTTGCCATGACATAGAATGAGACTGTTTCTGAAAATCTTTTAGTTGAGTGCTGTGCATATGGAGAATACCAACTATGCACGTATTCTGGAAGCACCTCTTTTTAAGAAAAATGTCAGATTTTTTTTCATGATTTTTGTTGTCTTCATTCTAATGCACCAATAAGCTACCACAAATCACACAGATGCAGTTATTTGTGCATATTTTGCATTAATGGTGGTTTGAGACATACTCTTTCATGAAGGAATGCATTTAGTCAGAAGGTTTAAATAGAACTTTTCTTACCCATGAAAGGTAATTAGGTGTGGAGCTCCCAGAAGTGTACTGTTGTGTTATAGTTAATGACTATGAAAATATCAGGAAGATTTAAAAAATGTTAAACTGGTTTTCACAGTCTGTATTGATACTCCCAAGTAACTTACTGCATTAATTATTTTGGGGTCTAGGTGAAATTATGGAAGCACTCAAAAAATTGTACTCCTTTGCCTTTTTTAAATTAAAAAGGTAATCACAGACTTTTTAAAAAACCTATGATCTTTGAAAATTTTAAAAATATTGTTAATTAAACGTTTTTCTCATTATTGAGAAAAGCTACAATTATGCCATGGTTCAGGTGTGATTTAAGTTCTTTGTCTCATCTTCAGGCCAGCCGTAATCTCCATAATGACTTTCAGTGGATCGTGGCAAACCATGCCTTCCATGCAATGAGGAAGAATAATTATTCTTCATGGGATCAAAGACAGTACAATTATTATTGATATATATTAAAAAGTGTAACAGTATCTCCCCACAGTCTGTGCCAGTGTGGCCCAGGCTGGAGTGGCACCTCCTCCCTGCTGGTTCCTCACTAGCTGCAGTTACCCTGCAGGATTACCCTTATGGTGAGTGACTGAGGCTCAGATTTGGTTCTGCCGTCTCACTGTGCAGCTTTTTCAGGGGGATGTAGTTTGCTGCTGCCTGAGGGCTTTCTCTAGTCACCATTTCAGCCAAAACACATGCAAAAACATAGATATTTTAGATCTCCCTTGAGATTTCTGCATTCCAGGGCACAGAGGTCTTCAGTGTAGGTAAACTCAGCTGTCTGGACACAACCCAGAGATCCCTGCAGTATCTCCAGGTTTAAAACAGTGCTGAGAAGCAGAGGGTGTCACCCCCACAATTACTTCCTGCGTTTAAATAAGGACTGCTGCAATCAGGACTCTCTCTTCTGAACTTTTCTCACTTTTTTTCTTCCATAAGGACATTTTCCCCAAGTATTCCTTGACAATTCCAGTTGCAAATCTGCAGACTCTGGTACCCAAACTTTTCTTGGTGACATGTTTCTTAAGCTTAGTTGTACTGCATCTCTAAAGGTGGGCAAGTTTGGCATATTTGCATTATCAGTCTAATCTAAAGCCTTCTGACATGACCAGACTGAGTGTCCCCCAAGTATTCAAAATAAGAATTTTTCTATTTCTTATAATTCTGGAAATGTGATTAGTTCTTCTAATTATGACTTTTTTTTTTTCTGTGCTTCGTTCTGTAAATGACGTTGAGGGAAAGCTGTGCTAAATTTTTGCAGTTTGGCTCATGTTTCATGACTATTCTTATCTCTTTTAAGATAAGAAAAAAAAAGAAAAATAAAATGTTCCATAGTCCAGGCTTGGCTCTTAGATCAGGTTTGTCCCCTGTACTTGTGATCTTCCCCCCGTTAGGTGACAATGTAATTATCCTGATGGGCAGTGGTGAATATGCAGTGCAAGGTGACTTGTCAGGTAATCCCATGTGTATTAGAGGGAAATGCAAATATTAAATGTCAGTTCAGAAAGCTGAATTATGCCACACACCCAGTGGGTTGCCAGGACAGGCTATATGCCTGAGTGGTTGGTTCCATCATATCCTTGACCTTTTTCATCTTGTGTCTTTTCCAGGTTTCACATGAGGGGAAAGCAGAGCTCCTTCCCTAGAGGCCCTTGAGGCAGCACACACAGGGAGCACAGAGATGCTTGGTGGGCAATAGAGAGATGTCTGCATTCTCCAGTGATATTCAGTGCCCTTGGCTTCTGCAGATCCTGAGGGCTCCAGGATCTGCCAGTAAACCTACTGAATTAAGGGGTGTCCCACATGCAGCTTCCAAATTCCACAAGAACTTTGAATTCTTGGTTTACTTGAATTGAATTATTGAATTACTTAGGCTTTGACTTTTGCTGGCTGTTCTTCATGCAGTACCAGTGGAACTTTGGGAGATGGAAGAAGCTGGTCTTTCAGGGTCCAGCAGGATGTTTTTTCCTTTGCTGTGGAAA
Source organism: Polioptila caerulea (assembly GCA_013397295.1). Classification (NCBI taxonomy): domain Eukaryota; kingdom Metazoa; phylum Chordata; class Aves; order Passeriformes; family Certhiidae; genus Polioptila; species Polioptila caerulea. The sequence goes on along the minus strand of VYXF01012890.1, from coordinate 38,876 downwards.
GGAGAGCTTTCTTCTCAGTGGAAGTATTCAAACCAAGATCTTACAATAATCCCTAGTCCCACCAGGACTGCCTGTGCCTGCTTTCTGAACAAGCCAGCTCAGAAACAAACAGAAGGCACAGATTCTATGTTCAGCAGTGCTTTGCAAATTTTATAGAAACGTGATAGTTTCTGAAATTAGAATAATACTGTAAAGTGTTTTGGAGTAGAAAGTAGATGTTGGTTGATCACAGAGGCTGTCAGGACCAATATCATTGACAGCTTTTTGGTTGAGCAGCAAGACAACAGAGAACCAGAGAAAATGTGTCCTCAACTTCTAAATAGTGCAGTACTCCAGCCAGGACTTAAGACATCATCTCACAGCTCTGCAGAGCTCTCAAAGCTCTTTCTCAGTCTTCATCATACTGTTTCTTTCAGTCACTGAAACACAAAGTGAATGTTTTCCCAGTTCTCCTCCTGAAAGGGTTCTCTTCAATCTGCTTGGCCAATCTAGACATGAGTGAACCCTGCACCTGGGAGGATTATTCTGTGCAATGAGAGGGGGTGTTTTCTGGGGACAGTTGAGTCTGCATATCTGTCTATCTGTGCTCACTTTCAGTCTGTAAAATGACAGGTAAAGAAGTCCATATTGCTAGGCTACAAAGTTAGTAACTGCAGATTTATATGAGAGAAAATTATTGCCTGACAATGCATTTGTGATCTGAAGGTATGCCATGCTCAGTTCCTGGAGCAGTGGGAGATGGGATCACGTTCTTTGCTTTGCAATGCCTCAGTTGCATAAAAACATTTCCCATTCAAGTACTTCTGAATCAGCCTGTACCTCTTTCACCAGCAAGAGTTATATTTTCTTTCTTCTTTTTATTTTTATTTTTCTTGATTGACATCTGCCCAAGATTGACTTTCACCTCTGTGACAGATGGAGTGGTGGCAGCAGCTGCATCCATTTCAGCACGTCCACAGCAGGTAATAGGGCAACAAGGCTCTTCCTAACTTATTTGTGCTTATATTTTTTAGATACATTCGCTGCTCATATGTGGGACTAGATTTTCCAAGATGTGCTGTGTGCTCCTGGAAAAGGACTGGGTGCCTGCTCTCAGCCTGGCAATGCCCCCTCCACGTGCTGGGGCTGGCCCCCTGCAGCACCCTGCAGAGCTCAGGGTGTGACTGGCAAAGACGAAGGGTTTATCTCCAGCCAGAAGGGGAATTGATGGGACCACACAAAAGTACTGTGAGATTTTACAAGCAGCAGTGTTGCCTGCCCTTGTCTGTGTGACTGCACGGCCTCTGAGCTTGTGTGAGTGACAGCAAAAGATAGAGATTGAAGGTAGCCACCAACATTCTCTCTGGTCAGAAAGGTTATCCACAAGGAGACCAAAATCTATTGAGGAGGTGACGCTGCAGATTTCGCTGCATTTTCAGGCTGTAATTTTCTCTCATATAAGTCTGTGGTTATTGGAATTTGTAGCTTAGCAATACAGCCAGGATTTACCTATCAGTTAACAGATTGAAAGTGCACACAAAGTGGGCTTGAACTGGAAGAAGGTTTTCAGTGTTGGAAGCGAAGAAGGAAAAGGATGACTGGTCTGTTCTCCTGCAGTGTGCAGTGAACAAAAAGCTTGGGGCAAGGAGAAGAAATAGCTAATGCCAGCTCTACTGTCTCAGCCAGCCAGGCAGCCTGTTAGCTAAGCTCCTAAGCTTTTCTTCTGGCATTATATAAAAACATGCTGCTGTGGCTGAGAATTACTAACATCCAGTTGTGTGGCCTCTGCATTGAAAGGGAACGAAATAAAAGTAGATAAATCACTTGTCTTTATGATTTTTTTCTTTAAAAAGTGTGAGCAGGTGTTCGTGCCAACATATTCTAGTCTATGACCTTTAGTTTAAAGGATTTATTTTGCATTATTCCTTGCTTTACAGCTTTAAAGACATAGTAATGAGGTACTCTCTGTGCATCCTCCTACTCAGAGAAGCTATATTGAGAAGTACAGCTGCAGCCAGCGGGGTGTTAATCACCACTTACCGACAGACAGGCAGGACTAACACAGGCAATTGGAGAATGTGCTAATTTTCAATAGGACATCTACTCTTGCCATCCTGTCTCCCATTAATAGGGTAACGTTTGAAACACTCGAGCATGAGCTGCTTTGCCATGGAGAATAGATTTATGTAAACAAGCATTATTTTGGGGTGAAATTAGCCAAGGCATTAAATTGATAAGCACGGCTGCAAACAGTTGTGGTGACAAGAATGTGAGAGGAATATGGTGGTTTTCTGTGAGACACGGAGTACCACCCACAGCCTGGGATGGTGGGCTTGGTGAGCTGTGGGCTGGCTAATGGTAACGAGAGATTTCCCTGCACTCCATCAAGTTGAGGGATTTACTGTCTTCCTGCCTCTTGCTGCTGGCCTTTACAGTAGGGAGTTTCAGTGCCTAGTGTCATTAGACAGAGGTTATTCAAGATAATAATTAAATCCTTGTACCAGAGTCCCATCACAGTGTTATCGCCTACAAATTATGTCGTCTTCCGGATCTTCACAGTTTGCTCCTTGATAAATTTTAATTCTTATAAAAAACCTGTTTCCATTAGGGATAACATTACAAGCACAAAGGATCATATTAATTTTGGATCTCTATTACCTTTTCCAGTATTACTCAAAATTTAGATTGTCTTGAATAACCAGGGGACCAGCATGATGGATCCCAGTGACTAATCGCAGTAGGATAAGAGGTTATTACATCCCAAAGAATTATGACTCTCATAAAATATTATTAAAAGTTAATGTGTTTGATTTTTCTCTTAAAATTATTCAAACAATTTTACTATCACTGGGTAGCTGACAATTTGCAAGAGGGTAATCAGAAAATATTCCAAGGAAAATGTGAATGCATAGCTTTTAGATTGTTCCATTATGTGTTATTTTACATTTGTTATGTCTTTTAAACTTAATTATCTCACAGGGTAGATAGTGAAGCACTTGGTGAATTGCCAGACACCAAAATATTAAAATACAATGACTCATGGTGGAATATATGCATCCAGATATTTTCAGTGTTATTGCTTGCCTTTTAAAATATTTAGATCCAGAGCATGAATTGACACTAGCTCTCTCTTTGTTTTAATAGCTCTTTAAATAGGGAGAAAAATCCCCATTTTAAAGAGAAACAAGAAAATGGCTAAAGAGCTTTGAACCTCTCATGATGGTGCTTTGGCTTCTCTTGGCTTGCCCTCATCTTCAGCAACTAGATGATTAAATACATCAAACCACCTCCCATATCCAATGAACATTTGTTTCTCAAAAAACACCCAGAAGTCTGAGGGAAATTTGACGAGTGATTTTCCTTTTCTGATGTTTTTATTATTTGCATGTGTACTGGGTAGGAGATTAGGAGACTGCTCCTAATCTTTTTATGATCAAGTTGTTTGGTTTGCAAGTGAGAAGAGGAAGAAAAATAACCCTTCAACATGAAGCATTTAGCAGGCTTCTTTTCTTTTAATTCCTACTTGGATGGCATGACATGCCCATTCTTTGGACTTAAACCCTGTGAGGGTTTGGATGCACACAGGTGTCCAGGTAGGTCATAGCATGGGCATCAGTTTTAGCAGCACACACTGCACCAGCAGAAGTGCTATTGAGTCTGAAGGTGTTGCATCCTCCCACAGAAAATTTCCTCCACTTGCTCTGGCTTTAATCCTTTTCCTTTTCTACAGAGCTAGCGTACATGCTGTGATTGAAGTAATTAATGTCAATCATTCAGTGGACACAGCTGATGGCATGCATAGCAAGACCTAAGGGGATTCAGAGTTAGAATTAGACCTTCAGCAGCAATAGATTTCTTTTGCTGGCTGAATTTTGGTACTTGGGAATAGGCAGGTAAAAATAGATCCAGAGGACAGATAAAAGACTACGTTTACAGCAGCTGAAGGATATGACAGTTTAAAGCAATAGTTTTTTGCTTTATGTAACAGCCCTGCCATATTTTGAGATGCTTATGGAGAAGGTATTGCTTTGGCTTGCCTCTCAGCCTGCAGGTTCTTGGCTCCCTTATACTTACAGTTTATAGTTTGATGTGGAACTGAAACTGGGGAAAAAAAAAAACAAAACAACCAACCAGAAGAAAGCTGACTCACCTTCTCTAACTAAACCCCAACATACAGATTTGTCTGGGGCCCATTCCTGATGCAGCAGGCTGGCTCTCATGGTGGCCAGCATAACAAAACTGTTGCATTGGCCTTGTGAGGAGGAGATGCTGCTCCAGGTTGTGTTGGGTGTTTGCAGTGTTTAAAGGCTGTGTGATCACTCCGGCGTCAGCTTCGCTGTGCTTCAAAATCTGCTCTGTACCAAGCCCGGTACTGTTGGCTGTGGGTCAGCCTCACTGTCAGCAAGAGGATTCATAACTTGTGGTAGCACGGCAGCTTATCACAGGGGAGGGCTGCACTCTGCTGAGATAAATTACACTGCCAGCAGGCAGGAACTGATGCCAGTGATTAAACCATCGCCGGCTCTCACCACTATTCAGAAAAAGAGAAAAGATTTTTGCATGTGGAAACTTGACAAGGAATTATAGAGGAAAAGAAATAAAAAAGCCACTTTTTATTTTTTCTTCTTCTCTTTGGTTTCACTCAATTCCAGAACCTCCTTTGAGGTATTTCTGAGGCGGTGTATGCTCCGCTGAGCAGCAGTGTTGTTTGGCAGGTGTCACCAGGTGGCACTGCTTTCAAAATGTCATTGTGTGCTAGGAAAGGCAGAGATTGGCATCTCTTTCCTGCTGACATTTTAATACACCTTTCTGATGAGGCCATCGCTGTGTGAGAGGCCACAGAGTTTGCTTTCGGCCGATATCTTTGATTGAAGTTGCTCCCTGGGAACAGGGCACTGGCGTTTGGCTGAGTGTCTTGAAAGAAGGGATCGCCTGCGTGTTATTTATGACAATCTCCGCTCCAGGATGAGTGTCTAAATGTAAATTACTCAATTTGCGTTTAGAGTATATCCACTCTGATTTCTCCTCCTCTGAGAAACCAGTCTGCAGGGTGCTGACATCTGCTAGCATTCAGAAAGGAAGCAACACATGTTCCTAGAAGTTAAAAATGGAAGAGACATATTGCATTTTCTAACATTGTTTTTCCCTCTGCTACTGCCAGAGTTTATTCCCAGTGCTTAGATCTGGTTATGCTCAATACAAATCCAAGTGGCTTAAGTTAGTGCAGTTGCCGTGATTTCTCAGAGCAAATACTGCCACCACCATCCAGGTATCTTTTTTTCTGTTTAATTTACAAGGGTTATAAATTGTTGTCATGTCTTTCCTTACTGTTTAGCCTTTTACTTTTCCCTAGATGGTTTCTTCTGCTGCTTTGTTTGTGTGCTTTGGATTATAAAGTTTTAAATTGCATCATTTTTAAGGGACCCCATTCCACAACCACTGACATTAAGAAAGGTGATTCTTCCCCTCTGCTCAGCACTGGTGGGACCACATCTGTGGAGGGATGGTGTATCCAGCTCTAAGCTCCCCAGTATAGGGAGCATAGGCATACTGGAGCACATTTAGTGAAGGACCACTAAGATGGTTAAGTTTTGGAGCTCTGGGTGTATAGAGAGAAGCTGAGAGAGCTGAGACTGTTTAACCTTGGATCAGTGAAGACTCCAGAGTGCTTTTTCCAACACATGCAATACCCAAAGGGAGGATGCAAAGAGGACAGAGCCAGGAGAGAATGCAAGGACAGAGCCAGGCTCTGGTCAGTGGTGCCCAGGAACAGGTCAAGAGGCAATGGGCACAGACTGAAACACAGGAGGTGTTTCCTCAACATCAGAAAGCACTTTTTCACTGTGAGAGTGACCAAGCACTGGCAAGGCTGCCCGGGGATGCTGTGGGGTCTCCATCTGCAGAGTCACTCACTCAAAACCCGGCTGGACATGGTCCTGAGAAAACTGCAGTAGCTGGATCTAATTGTCTTCAAAATTCAAGAAGCAAGAGGTAATGTATCCCAGCTGCACAGATTTATTCTTTTTATTCTAAACTTTGCTGCCATCCCCTCAAATTTTTTGGTATTTTTTCTTATCTCAAAATGTTATCATTCATTGAGACAGTAATATGCTTAAGCCAGCAAAGTCATACCATACAATGGGATATTTCTGGGTGTGAAGTGACAAATTTCCCATTTTTTGCCAAAATATAAGTGTAAAAAGCACTTCTCATATTCTTTCATAGTCATAGAATCGTCACTGAATGGTTTGAGTTGTAAGGATTCCTCTAAAGATCATATAGTTTCAACCTTGTTGCCATGAGTAGGGATACAATGCACTAGGTCAGGTTGCTAAGGGCTCTGTCCAACCTGGATATTTTTAAGACCTGACATGTTTCCACTCCATAAAATACTTGTTTCAGAATATATTTTTCTGCATGCATTTCTATACTTTTTTTTTTACTAAATTCTTTCAAGTATCTTTATATTGTTTTCATGAAGTTAACTAGTATCTTCAAAATTCCTGTCATTGTCATAATTAGTCCACTTGCTACCTTTTCTCTTAAAGCATTTAATCATTGTATATTATACTGGATAACAGGGCATCCAATAACATTGATCAAAATAGCACCCGTTTTGAATTCCTCCTTGCAGTATTTCCAGATTTTAATTTCTATTTTTTTCCCTATTGTTTCATTATCAGTCTGAATAATCATGTCAACAGCTAAGAAATGTTAAGATTTTTTTCATGATTTTGTGGGACAGTATTTGATTTTACAGCAGTTTGCAAAATTTATTGCAGTCCTTTAATACCTGAACTGTGGTGACTGAAATCCCTGCAATTATCTACTATGCAAGAAGCCAGTTGCCTTCTACTGGGATCCTAGATGCCCATTTAAAAGCCTGATTTCCATCCTGTTTATAAAACTCATGGTGTCTGAGCTTACAATTTATGGACAAAATAGCTATCACTCATCAGGCCCTAAGCCCAGGCAACCCACGACTGCATTTCTCAGGGGAGCCCCTCAATGTTATTTGTTCTTATTGGAAGCAGAAGGAGCTGAGTAACTCCACACCTACCAAGCACATGCCAATTGTAATGTCCTCTGCCAAGTGACAGCCATGAGCAGGTCTTGGCAAAAACTCTGACACAAAAGTTTGAAAAATTAATTGGGCCGTCATTTATTTTCAATGATAAGGCAATAAAGCAATGGCTCAGTGGACTGCTGTGCAGCCACACTCACAAAGCTGGGGAACTCAGCCCAACAATTAACCACCACAAGTAGCACTCAGAGAGACACCTTTTGATAGTCAGCATTTTGTAAAAGAAATTGTGCAACTGAGTGATTTTTCCAGTTATATAATGTATGTTACCTGGGGAAAATGTCCTTCCAGCTGGCCATCAAAGACTATGACTGGTTGCCATTTTGTTCACCGATTGCTGTAAGGAAAGAAGCATCTACCAAGTGCAGGCATCTTTCCGTCTGCTGACTGTCAGCTTCTGAGTTGCTTTTGATCTGAACTCACTGACATCAATGATTGTGATGGTGGCTGTGGCAGGGGGTTGCCAGCAAAAGTGAATATAACTGTGTGGAGCTCAACTGGAACACACCTTCAGAGACAAACTCATTCCATGCCTTGAAGATAGCTGTCTTAGGAGGGGATAAATCATCTCTGAAAGTACCTGCCTTTCTCTGCTTGCTGCAGATGAACTGCCTGAGACTCAGAATTTCACAATGACTGACAGAAGGTTGAGTAGGTCTTACCCTAGAAGTCCTGTGAGAAGGAGTAGGTGTCAACAGAAGTCAAAAGGCTGTGTGTTAAATTGAGGCTGCTTTGAATGTGTTCACATTTTCATCCTATAATATAGATTGGATATAGGGGAGGCTGACATTTTAGAGATAAGAGATAAAGAGTATCTGTGTTTGAATGTGTGGTACCTGTTATCTATTCCAGTGCCAGACTCCCCAGAGGAAGCTTTTTATCCACATAATTAAATTAAATTAAAATGTCAAAAGAGTAAGGAAGACTGGACACAGCTGTTCTTGAACCATGGAGATCTGTGCTACTCCATAATGCAAGGACATTTAAAGCAAAAACCCTTTACAGAGATGAGCTATTTCAGTGGTTCAGAGCAAAGCACAGGCATGGTAATTCTGAGTTCACAACTGGGAAATGTGAGAGGAACTTTGACCTGTAGATCAAAAAAAGAGATCAAAAAAGAGATCTCATAAAAATCTGTATTTCAATTTACTGGAGTTCAAGAAAGATAATTTCAAGAGTTCAGTTGTATCCTACAGACTTCAAAGACCAGAAGACCATTGTATCCAAAGAATCTCCAAAAATTTGACTGATGAAAAAAAAAAGCTATCTCCGGTCATTGAAAATGAAGAATTCAAATATCAGTTATAATTTTGTTTATAATCATTGATACTTTATCCCATAGAGTCACATTTTATTTTGGACATAATTCAGTATTTTGAAGATCAAAAATACTAATTTTATCTGAAAAATTAAACTGAAGAAGTCTATCTTCTTGGAAGGACACTGGCTGACCCTCTCCTGGTTTACCTTAGGACCAGGAGATGCTGCCTGATGAGTCAAGGACACAGTGCCTTGCTGGGGTTACCCATCCTTTCACCTCTGCATTTCAGCCTGGGCTCTTGCAGGTGTTTGGACAGAAGTAGGTCTCCTGTAACCTTTGTTTCTCTGCTCCTGTGAGGGATAATGTCTCCTTCTTACAGATTTTTGAGGCCTGAAGTAGTCAGGTTTCAAACTCAGATGAATGCAAAATATCTCCAGAATTGAAATAATACTGTGACAATTATTTGTTTACTCATATTTATGTCATTTACTTGCACTTTGAGTGAATAAACCCCTGTCAGAGAAAATAACACCGTGATTGCTTTAATTCCGAGCATGTATAGTCCACCTATCATCCAGCTAATTTACTGTGCTAACAACTGTCTCTCTACATAATGAATTAGGTAATACCTTTTTTAATGTCCACAAATAATTGATGTCCTGGTTCAGCAAGGCAGTTAAAGCCTGTCCTTGTTCAGCAAAGTGCACAGACACGCCTTTAACTTTGTACAAGGTGGTAATGGCGACAAGATGGCCAACTGGTCCCCATCTAATTGAGCTGTTATTTTTGTCTTCAAGAAACTCTGCCTGTGAAGCTGTGCCCATTAGTGAGTGTAAAGTGCTAGGCTGAATTTAAAATAAAGTTTTCCGTGTAGCCTAGAAGTACGTTTTTAAAGGATATTAAAGTTACTTGTTGGCTCTCTGACAATACCTATTTCATCCATATATCCTTGGGATTAAAAAAAGGAAAACTTTGTATTTTTAATGGATGTATCAAATATTCCTTGTGTATTAGATACTTTTTTTTCTTTATCAACTATTTGGAGACAGTTCTTGCACTCAAGAATATATTTCTTCATGAGAAATAGGTGGACAAAACCAAATCATCTTTCTGTTAATTGTCCATTACCTGTGTCTTAGTTATTCTAAGCATTTGCCACTAAGTGGTGGCTATGAAAGCACATTACTGCCTTATTAATGTCAGTCATTTCCTCATTAAGATTTGTACTGCCTGGAAGACGCCATGAAGAATATGAGACAGCCATTTCCAAATAAAAAGTGAGAGAGTGTCATGGTTTAACCCCAGCTATCAACCAGGCCCCATGCAGCTGCTCGCTCACTCCCCCACCAGTGGCTCAGGGAGAAAATCAGAAAGGTAGAAGCAAGAGAACCCATGGGTTGAGATAAACTGGGAAAGCAAAAGCCATGCACACATGCAAAACAAGGAATTAATTCACTCCTCCCCATGGGCAGACTGATGTTCAGCCATCCCAGGAGAGCAGGGCCCCATCACATGTCAGGATGACTTGGGAAGACAAAACGCCATCACTCCAAATACCTCTTCTTTCGCCCACTTTACATACTGAGCATGATGTCCTGTGGTCTGGAACATCCCTTTGGTCAGCTGGGGTCACCTGTCCTGGCTGTGACTCCTCCCAGCCTCACATGCATCCCCAGCTTCCTGCCCAGTGTGGCAGTATGAAAACCAGAGAAGGTCTTGGCTCTGTGTGTGCCCTGCTCAGCAATAACAAGAACATCTCCTTATTGTCAACCCTGTGTTCAGAAAAAATCCAAAACACAGCCCTATAGCAGCCACCATGCAGAAAATTAACTCTACCCAGTGGAAACCAACACATTCCACCCATTACTCCACACCATTCTCATCATACCCAGGTACCACACGATTCAACATAACTTCATGACTCACCACACGCCCCCCTTCCCATCCTTTGATGTAGTAAGCAGATATCGTTCCCTTAGTCCATGGACCACCCCTGCAAAATCTCCATAAAATCTTCACAAAATGTCTGTTGAATTATCTGTTGGACTGAATCTCTGTTGGAAGTGGAATGTTTAGTAGTAAGGGTTTCCAAAACAACAACCATTTCATTTTCTTGGGCCATGCACACTTGAAATAGGTACGCACACCTTTATCTAAGGTAGATAAATTATTAAATCTTCAAGATGTTGATATTTTAAAGTATCGTTCCAGTTCAAAATTCCAGATGAAACAGAAAAGAGGTGATCTGATTTACAAGGTTGTTGGTATTAATGAAGTCATCTGAGGCCCCAAGCCATAAGAAGTGAGTACCAAATCTGGGAATCTCATACTCAAAACCTTGCTCGATTCTGTCATTGGAAGTCATAGCTGTGATTTGTAAGGTGTCTGAGAAGTCTGTGTGTATGTGCATTGCTGTTGCCTGCTTTGGGGAGTCTGAGAAGCCCCATGGGTCACTCTTAGGGAGTGCAAGTGAGTAACAGCTTCCTTCAGGGTCCTTGTGGCACACGTGGTACCTGCAGATGTGAGTGCCATGCCAAATAGCAGTCGGGCCTGCTTTTGTCAAAAGCTGGTCATGATGTGTGTAGGAACTGAGGGATGTTCCTTTATTTTCTTCTATAGCCTAAGAGACTCAAGCTTGCCTCTCCCATGGCTCATGAGATCATTGCAGCTTTCTGTGTACTTCCTGTCTCTTCAAGGAAGGAATTTGTCCCCAGTCTTTGGAAATGTTTCCCTTTGACCCAAAAGAAATCAAGATTTGGTGTGCAAAAGTGCAAGGATGTGGCTGTGATAGGAGTTGTAGGAAATACCAATCAAAAAGAAATTAAGTACACCATAGTGCAAGGATGATTGTGATACTAAAAGCAATGAGGAGATGCGATATTCTGCACCTGAGCAGAGTCTGTGCCATCTGCTGTAAATAAAACACTGAACTATGGGCTTTCAGATGATGAGAAAAAGAAATATTGAACTGGCATCTCACTGAGTACTGCCTGTTCAGTGCACCAAACAAAGCAGGGGTTCTATGGAAAAATAGTAATTTTTATTGCAAATAAGTAGGGTGTTATAGTAGGAAAATAAAAGCTGCACAAATAATATTCTTTCTGTAATTTTCCTACTCCCTGGACAATATTTCACCTTGTAATGAAGGCTTTTATACATTACTTTTCTCATGGAATTGATACACTTTTGTAGTTAAATATGTTGTACTCCTTGAATTTTATGTGTGATATTCAACATTTATTATTCAACATTCAATTTATTATTTTAGTTGTGTTTACTTTCATTCATGTAGTTGTAGCAGACTGACACGAGGAAATGTGTATTATATGGAAAGATTTGCAGAGGTTTGGTGAGTTGGGACAGACACAGGAGTGCCCAGGTCAGCAAAACCAAGTGGATCATCCTGGTGTGTTTGCACACTCAGAAATCCCGAGTAACTCCTGCATGGCTGTAACAGGTTAGGTAGAAAGGCCACAATTTTTTTTTGCTTTGAGTCTTTGACCATACGTTTGAACTGGCTTTAGGTATCCTAGTACGTGCTCAAAAGCAGGGTTGAACAATGATGCAAATTGCTCCTCTGACATAAAACCACTGTGCCAATTCAAGCTGTTGAGAAGGAGTCAGCAAGTTGGTTTTGTGCCATATGAGGCTGTTTTGTTCTGTATCTGCCTGTGTCCGTCAGGTGTCACATGTGGACACATTAAACCATGGGAGGCTGGGCTGTTCTTTAGCCAGTCATGCTGCCCTGGTTTGCCATGGGTCATATTGGTGGTGCCAGGCCACACAGGCACACGCAGACCTGGGATGGAGTGGTGGTGGGGCAGCCAGGAGGGGCTGGGCCATTTCTCAGCCTGGTTGAAGATCTCAGCTGCCATTCTGTGCCGCGGCCTCGACGGGATGCTCCTGTCCTCCGTGCTGAACCTCAGCGGTCGGCTCCTGCGTTCTGTCTGTTTCCATGGTTCATTTCTCTTTCAGAGCTGACATGCTGTTTGATGTTGCCTCCTACCAACCCTTGGTAATAATATATTTTCTGATAGTCTCTTCTTAAATGAATGGAAAGCGTTCTTTTTTAAAAGCGGTAAAGAACTGCCATTTGTAACACCCACATCTATTTTTAAGAAAACAGCAAACAGATTTCTTATTGAAGGTGAGAGAACATTTTCTATGGCAAGCATGACATCCAGATTCTTCCTTATGTGTATGACTAAAACAGTACAGATTTTTAAATTTTTTTTTGCTTTTTTTTTTTTTTTTTTTTTTNNNNTTTTTTTTTTTTTTTTTTTTTTTCTGCTTTGACTTAACTCATCAACATGAGATACTTCTCTCATCAATGTCAGGGAAAAAAATGTACAATTACGTGGGTGGCTTGAAGTAGCACAGGGATGGCTAAGCTGAGTCAGACCAAAGGTCCATCTAACCTAACACCTTGCCTCCAAAAATGGAGAGTCCGAGGAGGACAAGAACAAGGCTGGCATGTAATGAATGTATTTGCCTGATTGAAAAATTCAAGGCTTGAGAATTTCTTGCTTATTGGAGATTTTTCTGTATTTAATAGCTGCTGGTGAGTTTCTCTGTCTTGTCAAGTAGCTTCTTCAACACCTTTTTAATATGATATTTTTAATTCAGCTGTTTTTCTACAACACGATTGTTTAAAGCCTTTTTAGGAAGCAAAGTCCAGGCTAGGCTAAAATTACTAAGTCCAATTGCAATACTACAATATTACAACTGCCTTAGGATAGCTGGCATTGAAAGTTACATTGATGTCACATGCCATATGCTGAATGATAGGGTTATGCCAATATGTAACTCTAAATAACAGGAGTAAACCTGCAGAAGGGAGAAGGCTGCAGACCAAGGTTTTCAAAATAATTTTTGGCTCTCAAATTTGTTAAGAAAGCCTGAACTAACAGTAATATACCTAATGCACAGGGATCTGAACTGAGCCTTCAGAGAGTCTGTGTGCCTGGGATGTAAAAATTAGTTGGTTCCAGTTTCAGTGAGCTAAAATTAAAAAATCTCAATTAAAAGAAAGTTAGCATGTAGAGGAAGGGCACAGATGAGGGCAGCGCTGTGAAACTGGCCTGTGGGGAAGCAGCCACACACCTAAACCAACACACCTCTGGGTGAGAGCTGTTCCCCCATGCTCCATCCTTCAGCCTGCCCTCCTGAGCCAGCTGCACAGCCCCTGTGCCCACCCCGACAAGCAGCACCACAGCTCTGTGGCTGACAAGGGCTTTGAGTGACACCATCCCACTCCCATGCAGATTTTCCCTGCAGCCAGCTCCCTGTGTAGAGAAACTTGGTGCAGGAACAAATGGGCTTAAACTTAGCTAGGAGAAGGCTGAATTTCTTCTGTATCAGCCCAACACTCTGTGGTACATGGAAACGCTCCCTTTCCTCTGCAGCTCTGCCAGGCATAAAGTAATGCTAGTGCAGTGTGAGGATGCAAATAATGAGGGAAAATGAAGAGCAGAAATAGAGGAAAAAGAAACAAAGTGGTGCCAAAGAATGAGAGAGAAGCTAGGAAGTGTGGGTTTTCAATGATAAAACTCAGCCTGTACTAACTATTGTTCCTTGTAGGAAAAGCAGTGTAACTGGAAATGAAATGAAAAAAATGTCAAAAGTGAGTTATTTATAGAGTCATGGTTTGCATGAGAATACTTAATGCTAGTACATTTATTAAGGCCATGGAGCAAATTAAAGTGTCATGAATAAAGGTCTATGTGCATGCAAACTTTCTTTTCATCAAGGCAGGGCTGTTCTTTAGCCTGAACATTCTATCCTCAGAGGGAGGGCAGGGATGCAAGTGCTCAACAGCACTTGGTGAGACTACTGAGATATATAGTTTTGTCATATATTAAAAATTATACAATTATAAACAAGAATTTTGCTTTAGAAAAAGCCCATTGAAAAGGAACATCTTCAAAGCTGAAAAAAAAACCCCAAAAAACCTCAAACCAGATTTGTTTGCAACCTTTACTCTTTTTTAGCTTATTTTTCTAGGAAGATAGCATATCTGATGAGATTTCTTTTTTAAATTCACAGGTGTTAATTGATGTTGAATTATGTAATATTCAGTATATGTATCACAAAAAAGATTGACACAGACTATGTAATCTCTGTTAGATAAAAGTCAGAAATATTGAAGTCATTAAAACCTCAGAAAAATATTCATGATGTTATAATATTTAACCTGAATTTTGCTTTCCTGTTTGCATCGCTTCTATACTTGTACTGACAGTAATACTCTATATGAAACAGAAAGCAATTTACAGAGTCCTTAAAGAAATCCTAATGAATGTTTCATGTTCAAATCTTTGTGTTGCTTGGGATACACATCAGCAACTTTGCTCCTTGTTAATTCTGAAATAGCTTTCATAAGCTGTCATCATCCCACTCCTTTTAGAGCAAGAAAAGTTTGTGACCTGAAGAGCACTCTGGCTCTTCAAAGGGAAATGAATAAATTCAAAGATAAACATGCTTACCATTAGGTATTCCTAGACCTTAAGCTCAATTTCAGATAGGCTTTGAATGCTGCCCAAATTCACATTCAGCATCTGCACAGATGTTCATTAATTTCTGTGAGAAATACTTTTGGAAATGAAGTCCCACACATGATTCCCCTGGCCTTTAGTTCAGAAAGATGCTGGATCATGTTGAGTCTCAATGTCAAATATCTCTGTGGGGAAAGACTAGAAAGCCTGACCTATTTGCATATGTGAGCAGATATGGCAACAGTCTGCTGCACTAATGTATGAGGAGAGGGTTATTTGGCAATAAAAAAATTGCAAAGATAATAAACCCACAGTTTAAAAAAAAAAAAAAAAAGAAAAGAAAAATTCCTCCTTGTTTTTACATACAAAAAGCAAAAAGTAGGAAGGAAGAGAAGGAGACATCAGTTCAGAGAATGTGGCTGGATTTTAATGAAGGCTGTATGGCTGCATGGCCCCTGAAAACATTTCTATATAAATGAGTTGAGATAATAAGGGTAATCAAATGTCATGCTTCAAGTAGTCAGTGCATGGCCTGAAGGAACTGGAAAGTGCTCCTTTGCCACTGTACAGATGTGCTTCATTGATTAGGATCTGTCCATTTTACAAAGGCACAGGCGTCCATGATGACTTGCTTGAGCTGGTATTCTTATGGAGACCCATCGTGTTCCTGGGTGTCTCATTTTATGTGAATGCACAAGTTTTGCAGCAGCCTGAACTCTGTCATGGACATGGGTTGAACAGGACTGTATCATACAGCGCTATCACTGAGAAATCATGGAAACCTTGCTTAAAGTTTGTGCTGCAGATCAAGGTGCAGAGATTCATTTGATTGAGTTAGCAGAATGGTGGGTTTGTGCTGTTATCTGCAGGACTGAAATCATATAATCTCTGTCTAGTTTTCCTGAAAGGTAAATAATCCTTCATAGATGTTATTTAGAAGTCTAGACTTCTTTATTTCACCTTATTAGCTTCTTTCTCAGAGCATAACATCCACAGCTGATGGTGCAGTGCAGTCCACAGCCTCACATGTGTGACTAAGCCTGATTAATTAAGATTTGAGGTCAGAAGAAGGAGATGGTCCCATTTCTTCCAGGTATTCCAAGGTCAAAGGTATGGTAAATAATAGAAGCATTGCAGAGCTACAGTGGAGTTAAGAAGATGAGGACTTACAACACAGTGTCTGTAAGACATTCAGAATATTAAAGCAGATAACAAGGTATGACAAACAAGATTTGTTTTTCATGTCTGCAGGGAGTTGAGAGGACAGTGCAAATAACTTTAATACCATTTGTTCCTTAACTGTGGTGCCTACGGGATGCATTGTTTCAGGGCTGAAATCACTCATGGTCACTCATTTTGAGCTTTGCCTACAAATTACAGCATAACACAGAACCAGGCTGCATCCTGGAGGCTGCCTCACCATGGCGGAGTGAGCTGGCTCTGTGTCTGTGTGTATGTGTGTAAAAGCTCTCATTTTGGCTGGGTATTACAAGTAGTGAACTTTGAAAAGCTTGATCAAAGTTCTTAGCATGAAAAGTATATAGTGGAAATTGTGCATAAAAAGTGATTCCCTTTCAATCTACAGTTTTTGTTGAATGAAATTCTACCACAAATTCACTTGTATTTGGTAAATAATCATTTTTCCTAAGGTACCGTGGTATCTGTAGACAAAAGCTTTATGATATCAATTTTTGGAAAGCGAGTTAAGCTTTTGCGAAGATTTGGGGAAGATTAGAGGGCCCCCTTGTGGAGATTCTATGTATGCATGTGTATATATATTTATACATGTGCAAAGATACCTATTAGACCAATGGAAAAGGAAAATGACAATTTTGCTTATATTTGAGTCGTATTATTAATTTTAAAAACTGGGTTTGCTTATAGTTATATATTCTAATAAAATGTTTCTGGGTTTGCTCAGATGCTATAAAGTATTTTAGTAAAACACAAAGTTCAGTGTAAAATGGAAAGTCAGCAGTCTGTCATGTAAGTATTCAATTGAAATACCCTGTCATCTTCTTGTTTATTGGCTTACAGGTGAAATCATACAGTTGCATTACAAGAGGAGGAATTTTAGGAGAAAAAAAAAAGCACTTTTGTTTTATAGCTTGGTAATTTCCCTAGGTTTTGTGAACTATTTCAATGTACGGCTAGGGAACACTTCTTATATAATGTATTCATTTGTATAATCACCTGAAATTCTTTTATATCTATGTTGTTGTATGTATCTATATCTATGTATCTATATCTATGTCATGCTGTTTACCTTATTGGAGGCTTTAAAAGCTCAGCATGTAGGACAAAAAATGATTGTGATGCCTGGATTTTGTGATGATCATTTATAATTTATGGTCATTTTTCTTGACGTCAGAATTAATGAAGATTTGAGGCAATGCTTAGAGAGAATAAATTAGTGTACTTTCAAAGAGATTTCAATTACTGAGCCCTTTTTATTGTTAATTACTTTATTAATTGAGCAGAATTACTGTACTGATTCAAAATGCATTGCAGTGAAAAATCCCACAGAACTTTTATCTGAGCACCCCAGACTTGGAAAAGAGTGCCTGCAACTGAGCTCTTAGTTGGAAATCAAAGAAAGCTCAGCTGGGGAGGGAACCTTGTTACACTTGTGGCACAAACTGGTTTCCAGTGAAGCCAGTAACAGAGGAACACTCGTGATGCTGGTGCTGTATGTGTTACCTAGTCAGAGAATAAAATGGGGTAATAACAGCTCCTTCAAAAAACAGGAAGAGGATGAAAATAAACATTGTAGTTGAATTTAAAATAACTGATTTTTCTCTGTTTTGGACCTAACAAAATCTGACTGAAGAAATGTAAATGTCAGAAGGTTTAAGGGTCTGGCTACATTTGATTTGTTTTTTCAGGGGCTCTTTGAAGCTGAATTTTACCGACCAAGTGCATTTCTGCAGGCAGCCAGGACCCTTGTGATAACAGATCTCGCATAATTCTGCGTGAAAGTATGTAGGGATTTTTTTCCATTATAACCATTATGAAAGGTCTTATGTTGTTTAAATTACTGAATAGGCAGGAGTTCTGTGTCCTCACTGTTTTGCACTGGAGCTGGAGCAGTGCTCGGTCAACCAGGCAGGAGCCTGCCCCATGGGACTGCTCCTGAAGCAGGAACCTCCTCTAACCTTTTTGGCAGGTGCTGAAAGACTGCCCCCTGATTGCAGGGAGGCTATTGTGGTTGTCCTGTTACAAATAAGGGAAATGTTATGAATCCTGTTATGCTGACCTGTTACCCATGACTATAGGCATCAGACTTCTTCAGGAGGGTCTCTTCCCAATCAGGTTTCTGTAACCCTTTTAAGGCTATACTAGCAAAACAAGCTCAAACTGCAGGTCCCTTGTGCAGCACTGGCTTCAGGTTTGCTCTTCTCTTGTCCCCTGTCTATCATCACCTTTCTTTTCCCTGGCCAGCTCTTGTTTTCTGCTGGCATTTCCTGCTGTGAGCCATCCCCTTAGCTCATTTCCCCCGTATTTGTAACATCTTCCTGAGAAAGGCAAGTTCAGAATTCCTCCCCAGGCTGGGGCTAGAGGCAGCTCAGGGAGGAGCAGTAGTGCAAATGAACCCTTATTTTGTGTTTCTTGTGTGCAGTGGCATAGCAAAGGCAGAGAAAAAGAAACAACAATTTTGAGTGAAGAGCTCACAAGTACCTCAGATTTACACAGTTCTTTTGAGACACAGCAATCACCTATGCACAATAGCCACGAGATAGAATGGGGGTGATGAGAGCAATGGATCCCTCCTTTGCCAATCCTGGCCACAGAAGATTTCTTATTCTCCCCAGCACAAATGCCTTGCATATCCTTAAAGAATCTTGTAAGACACTGCACAGCTATTGCTTTTAAATAGTATTTCCTCCTGTGCATGCTCACACACTGTTTTTGAAGAGGTACAAGAGTTGTTTTATGTGTGTGCTTGATAGAACAGTGCAATTCTAACTGTTTGAGTTATTATTGCATTTTGTATTTATTCCAGCAAGGTTCTTGCTACTTCACTCCTTTCAGCAATTTAAGAAATACTTAGAACAACTGAGCTTGATATAATTTAGGCAAAGAACAAAAATCACTGGAGGGAACTTTGCTGGATTTGTGTCTCATCAAGAAATTATTTACAATTTGTATCAAGCTTGTTTGTTTTTCCATCAAATCACTTCATCTGTACATCTCTATTCCAGGCCACTTCACTCTGAAACAAATTGTCATTTCCCCATCTTTAACCAACCTCTGTGTTCTCACATGCACCAAAGCTGGGGCCACCAGCCTCTGGGCTGGACATGTAAATATCCAGCATCCATCTCTGATAGCAGAATAGAAATTTACCTTCAATAAAGTATTTAATAGACCAGCATCTGCAAAGTTATGCAAGGCTGAAAGCATGAGGCTGAGCATAAGAATTTTCTGGTGAACAAGAAGCTGGTAACAAAAAATGATGTGCTGAAAGAGGAACTTAAAGGAAAGTTATCCATGAATTTCCACAGGGCTAGTTTTAACTCTGACCCTATTTCATGTTTCCATTAATGATGTTGGCACTAAAAGCTTAAGTATATTAATGGAATTTCCTTAATGACATTGACGATTTCATAAAAATTGCAGAAATGAAGTTTGGTAGTGCAAATTGTGTGGTCATGCATCTGAAACCAGCAGAAACAGCTGTCCCCTATCAACTGATCAACTATCAACTCTATCAACTGATAGAGGACAAGTCTTATTCCCAGCCAAAACGGGGATTCTTCATAGAATCACAGAATGGTTTGGGTTGGAAAAGACCTTAAAGACCATCAAATTCCAACTCCCCTGCCATGGGCAGGGACCATCTGAGCCAGTGACACAGTGAGTATGAGTTTCCAGAGTCATGTGGCCCATAAAAAAACCAAATGCAATGAGAGGATGTATCAGAGAAAACATTGCCAGTGGAGGTAAGAAATGTTTATTGTACAAGGCACCTCTAAAGCCTCAAGTGAAATTTGCCAAATTCTAGCCATGTATAGTGAAATTTCAAGTCCTGCAAGTTCAAATTCCAGGAAAGGACTGCTATGATCATCAAAACCTGGAACAAATCCCAGGAGCTCCTTACTTTTGTAAGCCCCCCTATCAAAAGCTAACATGAAAAGCTGAGATGTTGGAAAACTCAGTGAAGGGATCTAAGCATGACCCAAGGGTTTTGGGGACTGCTGTTTGGTCACTTACGACCTTTCTTATCAGAGGAGACAGTAAAAAGTGGTTAAGCTTTGTAAATTGAAAGTTGAGAAGTGTGATTGCTCTCTGATCTTCACCTTAAATGCTATTTCTCCTTCTGTGATGTTACATTTATAAATCTCCTTGATGTATTTGAAGTGTGAATTCAAGAACAACTGGATTTAAGTAGACCAAGACCAAGTTTTGTCTGGGAATAAGACTGCTGCTCCTAACTGTAAGAAGCAACCTTTACAAGATGTTTTCAGTATGAAAAGGATATTTCAAAAAGGGCTCGGATGCTTTAGGAAAGGGATAATTGAGTGCTATTATCTGTGCTGGCAGGGTAAGTAGGGCACTGTGATGTCTCTGAGATCTTTTTTTCCTAAATAAATCAACAAATTTCTTCATATCTGCTCATACTGCTCTATTTTCTTCACTGCCAGTGAGACTGAGCTTATCTACATATTTAAATATAGAGTAAAATACTCAACTTTATGCTCTGTGTTTGAAAATTTATGCCTAAATCCTGAAGGCAACACACAAGAAAAAAAACCAACAAACTATATTAGCTCAGAGAGCTCACACATATTCATATGCTATTCATGTGTATTTTCTAAAATACTGGGATTGAAACCATGGGTATCTACATCATTTCATTAGCCTAGGAGCTGCTCAAGATCCAGACTTGATACCTGTGAACAGAATTAATTTCTTTAGGGATGTGTAGCAGCTGCACTGTCCTCTCCAATTTCTGGAGACTCTATATTGAATAATGTGTCGCTGAAATAAGTGCTCATGAAGTTGCTCAATAACTCAGGGTGTGCTGATTTGGAGTGTTACAGCCCTAGTTACAATCATATTAAAAAAAACTTCCACAATCTCTTAAAAGAGACAAAAAATCCTCTGTACTGTTCCCAGGGTGGCCAGGAAAGAACGAGAGAGAACGGGGATTATTCAGTTGGCAAATTGATTCTTGTTTGCTGTGTTGTCTGACAGGACTGTACATTTGGTGACAGCAGACTTTCTGCTGTCATTCAGAATCCCAGAGCCCCAAGGGGTGGAAAGTGACTTCAGGAAAAGTCCAACCCCCTGCTCAGAGCAGGGCCACCACTAAGCATAGATGGGGCTGCTGTCCAGTTGGATCTCCAAAATCTCCAAGGGTGGAGGATGCAGAGCGGCTACTGACAAAATTTTCCAATGCTTAATTAGTCTTATAATGAAAATTGTTTTCCTTTTATTCTCACCTTTTTCAGTTTATGACTATTGTCCCTCATTAGCTATCCCACCGTGCACAAGAGTGAAAAGCCTTGCTTTGTCTTCTCCCTGGCCTCTTCTTAGGTGCTGAAAGGCTGCTGTTTGATCTCCACCTAATGTCTTAGACACATTTTTGAAATACGTCATTAAAATCTGTATCCTTATAAATTCATATTCTCCCATGTCAAGAAAAAAAATTCTCATCACTCCCACTATCCTTTTGCAGCAGTAGGTCCCAAGATACATTTTCACTGATAATTTTGAAGGGTGTGTGGCAATGTGATATGTCAAGAATGTGATTGTTATTGTCATGATTATTCATTACTTTAAAAAAGTACAAAATCACATGTCCTAACTCTAAAAGCAGACAACATTTTAAAATGAAATTGTCATTTTGCATAGTTTGAGGCTAGTTGTCATCATTCCTAAAGTATTTAGGAAAAAAAAAAGGAGTGTCCCCAAATATGTCTTTTTAACATTGTTTTCAGTACAGATGTAGTGCTGGCTTTTGAAACTCGTATTTTTTCTGTATTATATGAATCTGTGAACCAGTGTTATGTTAAAATAGCTCACTAATATCTCATTCTTCTCCTATCTTTGCATAGCTCTATGCCATTATTGAATTTGTTCTAGCTTCACATCAAGGAAAATTCGACTCTTAAAGTGGAAAAAATGTCAAGGTTGTATGTGTAGCAAATGTGTAGCATTTGTGTTGCCAAAGGTTCACTCCCTTTCTTCTACCCTTCTGGATTTCCCTAAATCACTACTGTTAAAAGTTGTTTGATGTCAAAGAGTGATCTCTAAAGACACTTCTTGTCATCTGTCATTCCTTAATCAGGTTAAGGACACAAATCTTCTGATCAACAAATGTTCAAAAAAAAAAAAAAACAAAAGAAAAACAGTGCCATAAAGTGTTCCTGAGGTTTTTCTGGTGGTACAGATACAGAATTTAATCTGATATTTCAGAGGATATTTTTAAAGAAAAAAGGGCTTGCAATACCTAAACAGAAAAATTGGGAGTTTTGTGATGAAAGCAGTGAATTATTGTAAAAGAAAGTGAAGATGGTGACAGGGAGTGTTCCTCCTAACAGGCAAGGAAATATAAGGTTTCACATTTCTTAAGTGTTTCTCAGTGCCCAATCACCACATTTCTCTTGCCTGTAACAGTCTGTGTCATCACAAATAACTTCCCAAGCAACTGCCTTTTCTTACCAGAACCAGAAATACAATCCCAGCTGTCTGACTCCCAGCCCTCCCACTGTCACACTGATATACTGATATGCCAGCAAGGACAACAAAATTATAATGGACTGTTTTTCTGACTGCTGGATTGGAGATTTGTATGAAACAATACAGAACATGCTTAAAAACTTTGTTTTGCTTTGGGGAATATATATAAGCATGTTTAGAAAGAGATACTATACCATGACTGGTAGATGTGTTATAGGTACAAAGAGATGTGAAATGGAGGTTCTCTGAGGTTATTTCTCCCCCATTACTAAATGTTTTGTTAGTGGCTAGTTTTTGATGCTGGCCTGAACTTTGCATTCTGTGAATACCTCACCCTTCAGGTGAGGACCCTTTGGCTCTAAGCACAGGGCTCACCTTGCAGAGAGAGACACTTGTGCAACACAGACACCTCCAGGTCAGCAATTAAGCTCCCTCTGTGATGAAGGTACATGGTGTGATGCAAAGGGAGCCTCTAAAGGGATGCAGGTTGTGCCAAAGGTGGCCCTGCCACGGCCAGGCACACACTACTGCCTGTGCTGAGCAGCTCCCTGCTGGTTTCAGAGCTTGCCTCGACGCACAGCTCATATGTAGGCCACTGCAATTAGATGTCCTACCCTGAAAGCAGTATCCAGTCCCTTCTCTGAGCAGGCCTGTCTTTATGCCACGGGGGTAATGAAAGTGCTATGTTCAACCAGCAGACACTTGTGGCCAACTCAGAAATAGGAAACAATGGCCAGTTTTTATTCCAGTTGGATTCAGATCCATGGGACAAAATCTCAAAGGAATAACGGGACACATCTAAACTTTTGTAGTTCTATACCTCAAAATTAAAGTTGGGCTTTTTTATTTTTCTTTTATTTAACCCTGCTGAGTTCTCCTTTAATGTGGAGTAAGTGTCTATAGAATATTATGGCCACTGTTTTAAGCAAAGTGCTCATCATCCCAGATAAAAACTGCAGAAGTTTGAGTGCTCAGATCTTGAGAAAACAACCAATTAAGTGCTTTTGCTACATGCTGGGCAGGTGATGCATGTGGTAAGAGTAGATAAACCTCCACTTTTAAATGGTGGTGGCTATCCTTTCAGCAATAGTCTTGTAAAGAAACTAATGAAAACCTGAAAAGACAGATAATAGTATTAAGGTCACAAACTTATGTAAAGGATTTCTTAGAAAACCATTCCATCACGATGTCTAGCCTCCTGTGACAGACACTAAGCTTAAGAAGCCTATGTGCTCCTGCTGCATCATCTTTGCAAAACTTTGTGAGACAGCTAGGGTTTATCTGCCTGGCTTGGTGGATAAGCTGTATGATGTTTCCTGCAGCCAGATGGACATGCATATTATTCATGCACTGTTTCACAGATTTTTGTTACAGTGCCATTGTTCTGGATAAGTATATAGTCCGTTCTTGTTATTTTGGGCAGTTTATCTGTAAACTAAACACACCATGCATGCAGAGACACTGAACAGAAATGCTGCCAGCCTCGAACTGATACATCTGCATTTCACTGGGGTGACTTTGACCAGTTCTGATCAGCCTGTCAATGTTTCTTTCTGCCTTCCCCCATCATTACTGTTGCATTTTCTTATTCTCTAATTGTACATGCATTGCATTATACGTACCTTTATTTCATTTGTTTACCCTCTTCATTTCACCATTACCCATACTGACAATACTTTGCCCAAAGAGAGGTTACCGATTGTGGGATAACTCTGTTACTGCCTGTGAGAATCTGGCCTTCAGGATAAAATTGGAAAATATAAGGCTTTTGTTCACATAATGCTGTTCCTTGTTAAGCCTTCATCTTGCCACAACCACTTGCTACTACCACTCTGTTGGTAGTAGAAGTGTGCTGACAGGATGGCTTTTGGTGCGTATTTCAGACCTTTCCTCACTTCCACAATTAAAGCTACTAACTTCTTATCTCCATGTGGGACATAAACTTGACCTGGGCTTTTATTTTCCTTTCTACCAGGAAGAACCAGAATGTGCATAGTTTTATGATGCCCCTGGATTTTTTCAGTCACTTTGGTTTTTCTTTCTTCTGTCTGCTAGTGTTTTCCAAAATATTCTCTGGTGACTCTTTTTCTGCACCTCAAATACTTTTCTGTCTCTGCATCTGCTGCCATGAGCACTCTGTTCCCCTTTTATGAAGATGCCATTCATCCTTCTTCCCCAGGAGGCCCTATAGGATGGTTCTGTTCTCAGTGTGCAGTGATCCTTCACGTATTTAGTAAATCTCCCTCAGCTGGGACGTCTGTTCCATGGTGATAGAAGAGGCAAAATGCCCTGCTTTGAGATCACCTCTGCTTATAGCAGACTCTGCTCCTCTGAAATTAATTTCTAAACCAGAGCAATGCTATTGAAGGATTAATGTAAGATTAGAGTATTTATATTAAAATACCTTATAATGTGGAAGAAATACATGTTCTTAGGTTATAACTAGAAGCTCATTTTATCTGTTCTTTTAATTAAAGGGTTTCTTTGCCTAATGCTAATGAAGAGATTGGATTTCATGCAAGTAGGACTAGAGCCTTAGGAAATACCAAGTACTTCATAATTCTAGTGTAAACAGTAGTGTGCAGCCCATGCTTCACACTGGTGCTTGTTTGGGCCCTTGCATGGATCACCAGGCCCTTGCTGTGACCATCACTAGTCCAAAAAATCAACTATCCCATAGTGACAGCTCCAATAATCCATTAGTTTCAGTACATCATGCTCAAAAGGAGATTGCTTAATCTGGGGAATCTGCATAAAGTTTCCTTTCAGGAGCAGCTAACACTGTGACTAGTCAGCTGGTTTGATATGAAATCTAGACTGTTCTTATATGTCTATATATTTGTAGAGACAGTCACAAGATACATTGGCAAACACAGTTATCCATTTACTATCATCTTTCTGTCATTGACAAACACAGGTTATGGCCAGATTTCAGTCTAAATTTTTACACACACACACACACATGCTAGATATTGATTATATAAATATATTATATTACATAAAT
>VYXF01012890.1:0-13333 GCA_013397295.1 Polioptila caerulea | reverse complement strand
ACACACACACACACACACACACACACACACACACACATATGCTAGATATTGATTATATAAATATATTATATTACATAAATATATTATATAGATATAACTTGTATGGGCTTTAATTAATTTGGAAAATTTTATGTAAAATACCTTCTCCCTGATGTACCAGCATATTCTTTTTGGCTAGCCTTTAAGCACTGAGGGTGTCTGTGACAGTGGTTTCAGTAATTGATGACTAAGTCTATTTATTAAAATGAAGCTAAGAAGTTTGTGATGAGTTGGCTTTGACAAACAGGGTAACAGAAGTCATTACTTAATTCTTTGCTCAGCATTCCCCACAGTGGAATACTGAGCCATGCAAGAGGATCATTTACACCATGAGAACAAGTGCACATCTGTATTCAGAGTGGCTCAAGCATATTCAGTATTTAGCTAAGTTTATGCTGTTTTACTGAACAGTCAAGAAAGGCCATATCCTGTCACAGTTGGGATAGACACAGCACACAAAGAGCAACCCATCTGATTCCAAGAAGGCTTTTTTTTGTTGTGCCCATATATCCCTCACCCCAGCATGCTCTACACTCATTGGTTACAATAAATTAGCCCCACGTGTTCATTGGTACAATTACTGTTCTGGGAAAGCATTCACAGGAATTCTCAATCACAGATAAACATCCTGTCTTCTTGCAGGTGTTCCTTGTTTTCCTCTGTGTGGGTCTCAGACCCACTGTGAGTCCTCTCCCACAATATCCTGTTTCATATTTTTAACATGCTTGTCTTTATTATGAGCTGACTTCTCAGCTATTCCCAGTGTGATTGAACACTTGTATACGAGGCACTGAGGGCTCCAAAATGCTTCTATAATTATTCCATAAATGTCAACATTTGAAAACAATTTGAAAATAATTTTATAATTTATATAATTTTCCAACTGAAACAAATGTTCATGGCCTTCGTGTGTTTACTTGTATCATTATTCTAAAGATGTGACACCCTTTTCCCTGAAAGAAAACTTTGTGCACAACTTCAGTGCAGCATCCCACCCCCAGTCCAGGGGTAGGATGTAACAGTGTCATCTGGACAGTGTACAGGATTAGATGGATTAGATGGAAGAAATTTTAAGGACTTCCAACCTCAGATTGATTAAAAGGGTGACAGAAGGTCACAGCCAGAAAGTTAATCAGAAGGCTGTAAACTGTGAATGCAGTGTAAGTTATCGGCCCCTCAGAAACTAGACGTGTGTCAAGCTGCTGCTAAAGTTTGTCTGCCAGATGAAGAAGCCATTCTGTGGATAACACAAGAAGGCAGCTCTCTGGAAGCTGCAGAAACCAGCAGCAGATTTATCTGGGCAGTGAAAACAGCTGCAGAAGTCAGGTAATCACAAGGAGGAGCAGCAACAGGCTGGCGAAGGTTTCTGGCCTGGTATGCAGAAGAGAAGCTGCAGATGTTATACAAAGATGTGCTGTTCTCATTTTCATGCATTTGCTTTGTACTCCTGTTTATTGCACATCAAACACATTTACATATCCAGGGATGAAATGGAAATGATTGATGCAAAGGAGATATTTTTGTTAATTGTTGTTGCTCTGAGTCATACCTGACTGGGACTGCTGGAGATGGGTGGGGAAAGACAGGACTATTATTAGAGGAATAAATAACTGTCAAGAGCAACTTTTAAATCTGTCTTTTACCACACATTAACATCCAAAATTACCTGAAGAGAGGAGATGCAGCAATACAAGGACTAAGCCAATGCCCCATCTTTGTTGATGTAGGTGTTTGCTACTGCCTCTGAGTCTTTGTCCATTTTTTTCATCTCTGCTCCCTTGGAGTTTCAACCATTTTTGGTCACAACCCTATCAGTGCCTGCTGGATGTTGCAACAACAGCTTCTTATGCTCAGAGTTGATGGGTGTTTGAGGGTTGGGCTGTTTTATCTGCACAGCACTTGTGAAATGCATCCCCTTTTTTCCCCACAAAATGGAAAGTAGCTCTTAATGTGCTCTCATACACACAGCCTAGAGCCAAGATGAGATGAGCATCCAATCTCAGAAGAGAAAGCTGTGCCTGAAGTGCCCAAAGACTGCTTTTCCATTTCTAGGTACTAGCCTGCAAAACACACAGAAAGATTTCTGGTGCTCCCTGCTCTGCAGGAGAAGAGGGATTTTACAAATGCCTTTCTATGAAGGGTTGTCTATTCTTGGGTCCCCTGTTGATGTGGGCTGTGTAAGTAACTGAAGGGGACCAAAACAGCTGACATGCAGTTCGGCCACGTGTGGGCAGCAGTCAGAAGTCCCAAGCTCCAAATCATTCTGGAAATATCATCCTTCAAAGTATCATCTGATGCTGACAGAAATCATGGCTTCCAGTGCAAATGATAGTGAAAATGCATCCATGACACTCCCTAGATTAAATCCTTCCACCTGTAAAGCTCCTGCTGTGCAATAAGTCTTGAAACAGCTATTTTCATTAGATAGTAGCTCAAGAAATTACATTGCTGCAGAACATAGTCCATAGTTTGGTGTCATAAGCTTATTCTGCAAAATATATTATAGGTCCTGTAGGCAGAAAATTCAGAATAAATAAGAATTAAGCATTCAGACATGTTTCCCTTTGCTTTGGCTTCACTGGGAAATATATCTGCATATTTAGTAGTATGTGGGGAAATAAATATTTTTATGGTTAACCTAAGGTTCATGGAGATGGTGAATCTTTAGAGGACAGAAGTGGGTGATACCTGAAAAAGCAAAGAAATTTTCTTGGAGGTTGTTACAAATTTTGAGATTTTTCATTTTACTGGAGCTAGCTCTTGTATGAGATGATGCCCCTAAAGCGTTGGTTTGTTTACAGGGTAGCTCATCTTCAGCAAGCTTGTTTCCTGCTTGCTTCCTTCATCCTTCTCTGCTTCCTGCTTACTCTCTTCATCCTTCTCCAGGCTGAAGAAAAAGTACTGAGATCAGACTTTTCTTAAGAAATCTTAGGACTTATGATTTATGAATATGTAGTTTGCAGTAAGATGAGTCATGCAAACTCATGAGCCTATTTTTGTATCAGATCATGTGTTAATTTTAGTCATGAATCTTCCTCTGGTTATTCTAGCTGAGAGAAATCATAAGTATTTCAGTTTTACTTTGTGTTTATGATATCACTTTATAATTCAGATGAGTTATTATTGAGTAAAACATCCCTCAGTAAAAGAAAACTCAATCTGTGAAAGCCTCCTTGATGCATATTGAATTGCTTTCAGATTGCTGTTAATAAGATGTACAAACTGAATTTAATAGCAAAAAAGATGAACTGACAATGTGAATTCGGTAGTTATTTTCTCTATTTCAAATCAATATATCTTGGTGTCTCTTTTGTATTCCTGACAGGTGAGGTTGAATAATAATAATAATCTTTACACNAACTGAATTTAATAGCAAAAAAGATGAACTGACAATGTGAATTCGGTAGTTATTTTCTCTATTTCAAATCAATATATCTTGGTGTCTCTTTTGTATTCTTTACAGGTGAGGTTGAATAATAATCTTTACACAAAAAAATGTTTTTGTGCTACATGATTATAACTAATTTCAGTCAGGCACTTGTCTAAAATTAAGTCACAATAATGGACTTTTGGTCTCTTATTATCTTCACTCCAACTCAATAATAGGGTTTTTCTTAAGTAGGTGGCTCATGCCAGTCTTCCACATGGTGTTATTTTTAGCACTTGCACCGTTTACATGAAATTGCTGATGCTTTTCTTAGGTTGTGCCCAAGTGGTAATCCGAAATGGGGATTATCATCCTGTGCATCTTGTGAGACGTGCATGTCTCAGTCCAGATGAGAAGTGGCAGGGTTATTTCAATCACTTTTCACACAGTTGCTGACATTGCTGGCAGTTAATACTTCATTGTGGAGGGGAGTACACTTCAGTTAATTGGTTTCTATATAAAGTAACTATCGCTGCACACTTGATAGGTCAAAGTAATTCTGTTTCTCTGATAACTGCTTATTTCCTTTCACATCTCTCCCAATTTACCTTGTATTTTATTCATGGTGTTTATGAAGATTTTACTGTCTCAGAAAGAGTCACCTGAAGTCCCTACATTGCACTGGAAAAAGTGAAGGATGTGGTGCCAGTGTTGGGTAATAGTTTTGTTGGAGAATAAACAGGAAAACCTACTGGAATCTTAAAACTGTGTTTAATTATATGTTTCAGGAATTTCTATTACATCACAATGCTGAGGGATCCAGTGTCACGGTACCTGAGTGAATGGAAACACGTCCAGAGGGGCGCGACGTGGAAAACCTCCCTTCATATGTGCGATGGAAGAAGCCCAACGCCGGACGAGCTGCCTACCTGTTATGAAGGAGACGACTGGTCTGGAGTCAGCTTACAGGAGTTCATGGATTGCAGCTACAACTTGGCCAGCAACCGCCAGGTGCGCATGCTGGCAGACCTCAGCCTGGTGGGGTGCTACAACCTGACGTTTATGAACGAGAGTGAGAGAAATATGATTCTTCTCCAAAGCGCCAAGAACAATCTGAAAAACATGGCTTTCTTCGGGCTGACGGAATTTCAGAGGAAAACACAGTATCTCTTTGAGAGGACATTCAACCTGAAATTCATTTCCCCATTCACCCAGTTCAATGTTACGCGGGCCTCCAATGTGGACATCGGCGAGGATGTGCGGCAACGGATAGAGGAGCTGAATTTCTTGGACATGCAGCTGTATGAATACGCAAAAGACCTGTTCCTGCAGCGCTTCCAGTACTCCAAGCAAGAGGAGCATCAGAAGAACCGGCTAAAGAGGCGAGAGGAGCGGCGGCTGCTGCGGGAGCAGAGAGCTCACCAGTGGCCAAGGGAAGAGGCTGCAGAAGTAGCTGTTACTGAAGATTATAACAGTCAGGTTGCGAGGTGGTGATGCTCCTCCATCTTGCCTAACCAATGAGAGGATCAGATTGTTTGTGCAACGTGGCTACCTGGGAAATAGCCAAGGGAGACCTACTGATTTGGTAAATGAGACCTCATCTGACAACTCCCCCTCCTCGTCTCAGTTTTTCATGGTTTCTGCCAGTGAGAATGTATTTTTTTTCTCAATAGGTATTGATTAGTGTTATTAAATGGCAGTAGAATAAGATTCCTGTCAGAAAAGACTTCCTTCAAAGGCCTAAGCTATGAGGATGGGTTGAAGAGAGAGATAGATTCTTTGCATTAACAGATACACCTTGTACAATCTGAGCTACTGAAATTGTGAGACATGAATGATAAATTGGGGAAAAATACCTGGCCTTGTTCCTGTGTGACATGAGAGCTGTTTTATTTTACACTGTTCATTGAAACTGTAGTGCATAACTTTCTAGTGAATGAAATGGAGAAGGTGCACACATTGCCCTTCAAACTTCAACATGCTGTGTTTTGATTAAAGGAAGAATTTGATGAGGTGATTAAAAAACATGTAGGAAGTGTTGGATTGGGGCACTTCTTGCTCTGTTCCAAAGGCCAGCAAGTCAGAGATCGATTATAGGTGAGCTGGTGGAGGGGTTGGCTTATTTCCCTGCAGGTGCTGAGAGTACTGAGCCCAGCCAGGTAGGAACCATCTTTCTAACTGTGTATGGCAAAGGCAAGCTTTGAGAAATGAAGTCCACGTGGCAGCTGAGCACACATCACAGAGATTATCTGGCTGGGGGCGATGAAATCTTCCTTCACATTCACTAAGGGGGTCAAGCAAACTCCAGGGAAGAGGAAAGAGAGAGAAGGAAAAGCTTAAATATTAGTACGACATTTTCCAGATTTGCTGTAAAAGCCTGGAGATACATTGTCTGTGAAGGTAGGCAGGTTTATTATATTGTCTGTTAAAATACTTTGATGCTGAGTGCATACAGTTCAAATTGGTTTTCTCTCTAACTACAGTAGTGGCTAGAAAAAAAATCAGCTTTCATTTTTATAGGATACATAACGGATATGTGGAAAGTCTTGATATTTATTACTCTATATGAGGATTCTTTGTAAATTTATTGTTTTCATGATGAGAGATCTGTATCTGTTTTTCTTCCTTGTCTAGAAAAAGATTCAATGGGTTCTTCCTCCACGTGTTCCATTCTTGTGGCTAAACTGCATCTGTTTATCCCAAGGTTTTATGTTGTTCCATGCGTAATGCTGAAATTTTAAAAAGAGGGTCCTGTGCACCATAGATCTTCTGAGAGAGTTTCTTTACTTCTTCTTCTGGCATAAATGTAAAGCATTAGGAGGAAATTTCTCTAAGTGCCTCAACGTGGCTGCTAAATCAAGATGCTGAAAGTATATTATTGCATGCATGAATGGCTTTTACCTTACAGATTTGCTAATTAGAAGTACTGGAGTACCTGATGTGGATGCACATTTCTTGCTTGGTTTCAAAATTCAAGCTTTCTACCCAGTTGGTTGAAAAAATAATGTGTTACAGAAAAAAGAGGCTCAATTTGAAAATCTGTCCCCTCATTTCCAGGTTGGATTTCTTTTTGTGCATGCCGTATCTTCTTTTCTTCTGCTAATTGCTACTTATCTATGCAGAATATCAAAAATACAATCTAATGATCCTGTTGAGAGTTAATGCATACAATAGTACATTGAACATGAAACAGCATAATAGCATTAAGAAGTGAAGAGGGCTACCAGGATGATGCCTCATTGTCAATGTAGTTCATTAACAATATGCTGCTTTACGTCTGAATGTCAATGTGTTACTTTGGGGTGAGTAGTGGTTGGGTTTGGTCCCTAATACCTCTTCCACTCATGGTTCACGTACATCTTCTCCCACCTCCACATTCAGAAGGGAAAAGGAAGATTGTTCTCCTGTCTGAGCATGGGATGTCTGCCTTAGGGAAGAGCGAGGAGCTCTCTGGGCTCCTGGACGGTGCTGCTTGGATCCCCACTGCCTGGAAGAGGTGCTCAGACACCTCGCTCACGCATGGACACCAGCCTTCCACTACTTACATTGGAATCTTTACAGCTGGGGCCTGAGGCTCGCTCTGGGTGTCCTGGCTGCAGGACAGTGAGGCCATAAGGAGCTAAGGCTCACTGCCACTGTTGCACCTTTAGCACAGTGCAGGGAAAGAGCTTTCTGGTCAGTGACACACGGATGATGGGAACTGCGGCATCTCCCCATTCCTGCGCCCAATGCCACATCTTGCTGATGAGACCAAACAGAATGAGAGGGGAAGGATGCTTTTGGCACCTGATGCTCAGTCTCCAGGATTTGCAGGTGCACTTCTTACTTCCATGAACACAGGGAGCTCGGGGTGCGGGGGAGACCCTGAAGGGCAGGGGAGAAGCCAGCCATGTGGAAGGAAAGATGCAAGGCCAAATTCACATTAAGGAGCAAGGTAAGCAAGGAAGTAATATAAATTCCAACTCATCTTTTGTTCTGTAGGAAGTGCAAAAAAAGTTGTCCCTTCCTCACATACCTCTCTGCTCAGCAGGCCACCTCTCCATGCTGCTCACAGCAATTGGGGCCTAGTTTTTCATTTAGAAAATGCAGTGTTTTCTTTCCAAGGGAGAGGAGACAGTGCTCAGAAATACTTCCCTGGAGCCTCACCATTGGCTCTAAGTATCAGTGTCAGCTGTCTAAGCACACCAACTGTTCTCCAGACTGTTCCTTCTGCCTGATACAAAACAAAGCCTAATGAGGAAAATCCGAGCCTTTTTTAGGGGGTTTATATTAACTTGAATAGTTTGGCAACATCTTAATGTGATGCCTAACCTTTCTCATTAGTCATTTCCCAGGAGTCAAGATTAGGGTCCTGAAGAGCTGTTAATGTGCTATGGCATCTATGTTAATGGGATTTGCCTTAACGCTTGGGATTTAGTTAAAATTGGTTTGTTGGATTTTCTTTTCCTCTGGAGCCTGTGTAACAGCCCTGCTTGTGCAGGAGTAGGTTTGTTGCTTTTGTTGTTTTGGGGTTTTTTGGGGAAGGGTGGGCAGTTAGCAGCTGAGACCTTGCCCAGAGCCCTGGGGCTGAAGGACCTGGCACCTCCTTCCCTAGCTCCAGCTGCAGATCCAGCAAACTCACTGCACCAACAAATCTGTTTTTCTTAGAGTTTCCTTACAAATGGCAAATAAAGCAGTTTGGAAATACCTTCAGGCTGACTTCTAAGACACAGGCCTGCAGCTTTTTTCCTCTTGGGCACTGTGCCTGAAATCACATAATGCAAAAGCAAAATAAAGGTCTTGCTTCATATCTCTGTTATTCCAGGTTTTCATTGCTCTGACAGCATAAACTTCACCATAATTACACCTGCCCATAGAAGATCAGGGAGCAGCATGTTTCTTTCTAAAGCTTCATGAGCAACAGTGATATAGGATTTCTGTCCATCTTCCTGGCATTATTTTGTTGCTTAAACAAGGCAATTTGGCTTCTGCTACCGTGATGCTGAAACAAATCTCATTCTTTTGTAATGGAGATGTACTTGCTAATCTCTCCCATCACATTGCCAGCACTGCCTTTTCCAGTTATAATTCACTGTAGGCTTGGAGTGGACAGAGAAACATATTGTGTCATTAGAACTTGTTCCTGATAATTTGATGTCTAGTCCAAGCACTCACCTTATGGCCTTATGGCCTTATTAAAGAATGAAATTTTGTCCTGTCTTCCCCACTCATCAGTGCTGACAGTAAAAAACTTTTTCACCATCAAGAAAAAAAATGAAACCACTGTTTCAGATGTTGGGTATTTTACACTGCTGTTGTGTTAATAGTGAGGCTGTCATAGCCTTTCTAGGGATTTCTACTCAATATGCAGCAGTTACTCGTTGTTCACTGAAAACAGAAATGCAGAACAAAAAAGTGATGGAAGTCAGATCCAGAGCCACACCTCATAACTGCATCATATGCATTCAACCAAATGGCAGGTCATACCACCTTTGTATCTGGAGATGTTTCAGATTTGACCTTCATGACTAAATCAGGAGGTTTCTTAAGTTGGTCTTCTTGTTAGCACACGCTTCCTTCTGCCCTAGTGGGATCTTGTTTCCCACCTGCACTCTTGTATCAGTTACAAGCACTGCTGTTTTAAAACATATCTCATTTTTTCTTCCCTCTGTTGCTGTTCCCCTGATACATATGGAATTATTCTCTTTTTTTGGTCTGGGATAAGGATTATCTTGTTTCCAGACTGGTAGGGAATACTATGTACAAGATGAACAATCACAATAAAGTCATTCAGCTGGAGTTGATGGCTGTATCCTCCCTATGTGTGGCAAAAAAAAGCACACCTGAAAAAGGTACCCAATTTTCAATGTAGCACTTCTTTCAGTTTGGTTGCTGTAATACTTTCTTTGTCTCTATTTTGTGGAGGGAAATGGGTTCCATAGCCTGCAATGTCCTTAGCTTTCTTCTTGGCCGTATCACTAGCTCTGTGATTTCAAATAAATGTTGGAAGAGAAGAAAAAAATAAAGAATTCCCATCAGTTGCCATATTTAAGATTATTAAAATTAATAGGCTGTAAATTACTTTATTCTTTAGGAATTTTCCTTCTGTTTATGTGCAATAATGTTTGTGAATTCTGCTACTGAGAGATTGTATTGTGAGTAATCATATATACTTCCATTCCTATTTAAAAGATAGTTTGTAGACCTAGGGACTTTCATTGACGTAAAGCACAATTTAATGAATTATTTAATGTGTTTAACCATTGTGATGTCAAAAGCAATTGTTTTCATATATATTTATTTGTTGGTGATTTTCTGTAAAATGATGCTCATTAAGAGATCTGTTAAAAATGAAGTTTTGTTGAATATTGTTGGGTCCATGAATTACTTATGAGAACAAATAAACATTGATTGTGTTTTTGAAACACTAAAGATTCTATCTTATCTACATAGCCATAAAAATGATTAAAAATGTTTCAAGTCACAGTAAAAATCCACTGTGTGTTTTTAACAAAATGCACATGGAAGAAAATCATATTGCTATAACTTATTATTTAATTATGTAGGGGCCCAATAACAAATCTTTTGCTTCCAATTGGACTTCATTTCTGCTCCAACAGCACTGAGGAGCAGTCCAAAGTGTCAGGATAATCTCCTGAGCTCTGTGGGGAATAATGAGAAGTTGAAGTCTGTTGCTGCACTGTCAGCCTTGTACTGCTGGTTTGCCCTTGAAGTCCACCAATACAAAAGCTGTGGGGCAGCCCTCTATGGTAGGGCATGTTCTGACTCTCCAGAGTTTGTTGACAGTGATGAAAAGAGTGCTTAGGAGTAAGAATCCTGGGAAAGAAGTAAAAAATGTTTGTGAGTAAGAATCATGGGAAAGGCCAACACAGCTGACGTCTTGGAGGGAGTCTGTTACAAACCAGCCAAGCAGGTTGAAGAGGCAGATAAAATATTCCATAAGCAGCTGGGGGAAGAGTCACAATTGTTAGTGTTTGCTCTTATGGGGGAGTTGAACTTACAGATGTCTGCTGGAAATCCAATACAGTGAGAGGAAGCAGGTTCCAGGAGTGTGTGGAAGAGAGCTTCCTGATATGGCTGGGGAGCAGCCCAGCCAGGGCCTCTCTGGGCCTGTTGTTTGTGAACAAATAGAGAAGGACAGGTGGGTGATGTGATGGCTGGAGACCCTCTTGGGCACAACAATCACAAAATGATAGAGTTTTCAGTCCTTCAAGAAGATGTGAGTCAACAGAACTGTTGCCTTGGGTCAGGAGGGCAGACTTCAGGCTGTTTAGGAGCCTGGTTGACCAAGTCCCTTGGGAAACAGTCCTGAAAGGCAAAGGAGGCCAGGAAGGCTGGACATTCTTCAAGAAGAAAGTTCCAAAGGCACAGGAGCAGACTGTCCCCATGTACTGAAAGATGACCCAGCAGGGAAGAACCCCAATCTATCTGAACAGAGAGCTTTGACTGGAGCTTGGGACAAAGTGGAGGCCTTTAGAAAGAAAGGCAGGTGACTAAGGAGGACTACAAGGATATTGTGAGGTTACACAGGGAGAAAAGTAGAAGGGTGAGAGCCTAGTGAGAACCTAATCTGGCTACTGCCGTAAAATACAGTAAAAATGTTTCTCTAAATACATCATCAGTAAAAGGAGGGCTAAGGAGAATCTCCATCCTTTATTGGATGTGGGGGGAAACAGTGACAAAGGATGAGGAAAAGGCTGAGGTACTTAAGACGAGTTGTTCTCGGGATGCCCAGCCCCTGAGCTGTGAGACAGAGATTAGGAACAGAATGATGCCCTGTAATCCAAGGGTAAACCTGCTACACTCTCAGATACACAGAAGTCTGTGGGACAGGAGGAGATCCAACGGAATGTACTGAGGGAGCTGGCAGAAGGACTCACTGAGCCACTTTCCTTCATTTATCTGCAGTCCTGACTAACCAGGGAGGTACCAGTTGACTGGAGGTTGAAAACTGTGACATCTATCTGTAAGAAGGGCTGGAAGAAGGATCTACAGGCCTATCAGCCTGACCTCGGTGCCAGGGAATGTCAAGGAGCAGATCACCTCCAGTGCTATTTTACAGCATGTACAGGACAACCAAGGCATGAGGCCCAGCCAGCCGTGGGTTTGTGAAAGGCAGGTCCTGTCTGACCAACCTGATCTCCTTTTATGAAAAGGTAACCCACACAGTGAATGTGGGAAAGGCTATGAATTAATAATTAGGAAAAAAATATGTACAATTATACATGTGCCTTGCAACAGGATTGTTAGATAATGTTTTGCAGCCTCTTTCAGTGTCACCAATGAAATCCCCACTGCAAGTATCCATTTTCCTGTCACTCATAGCACTTTGAGGAAACAGAAGGGTTGGATGGCCTTGTAATCTCCAGATTTCTATAGATTGTGGTGGTGGTATCTCACTGCTTGCTTGGTTCATGGTGTGAAGCTAACTTAGTTCCTGGGAGACGGATGTCATCCTCCACAAACTCACACTATTGTTTGAAACCAAACTCCCAGAAGCTGCTGGGTGAGTGGGCCCAAAGGCTGGGTCCTGACAGGGGAGGCAAGATGGCACAGGGAGTTCATACCACTGAGGAGCAACACAGAATAATCCAGTGCTGCTTATGGTACCCTGAAGTTGCCCATCTGACCTTCAGCTGCTGCTCCAGAAGGATACAGATCTCAGAATAGAGGCTTTGTCACATACATAAACCTTGTGCAGATGTCTCAGAATCTTGCAGATCTCCAGCCAACTGTGTCTCTCCTTGAGAGTTATGGTTAGGAACCCAAACTTCTCTTGCAGTGTTTGTAGCATTTGGGGGTGTCACTTGAGACAAGTGATCTGCAAACTGAAAGTCCATCATCTTCACCAGTTCTGAGCACAAAATTACGTGTGCTGCAGGCTAGTGTGAGAGATGGAGGAGGAAAATGAATGTTGCTGTGTTTCAGGGTCCTGCACTTTAGTGAAAGCAGTTATAAAGCAGGAGCAGCAAGATGATAAGTGAAATAAATGTCTGTATTGCTGATAAATACTACTATATAGCCAAAGGAGAAATTGATTTTGCCACCAGGAGACAGATAATTTTTTCCCACATACATGGTTACATTTCAAGAAGTACATCAGAATATTGTGCTGTTATGTGCAGTTTATGTCACAGTTAAAAGCAAGAGTGAGACTCAGCATTGCTGGCCAGTATTATATATGACTGGAGAAAGGCTGGGATTTTTAAGATTTCATTCACATCTATTTTACCTCTAGACACATTCCAAGGTGTGACACCATTCAACATTTCCTAAGAAATTTGTGGGTATGCTGCTCACATTCTGAATAAAATTCAGAACATGAGCAAGTGAGATTAGATAATATGGAGGTAAGTCAATGACGTATAAATCTCACCATCATGTAAGAGTGGTGTGAACCTGTAGCAGTGAGAGGGCATAAGGGCTGCCCTTCTCAGACGAAGAAGCTACTGCAGGAATTTTTCCACTGGGTAAGCAGCTCACCATTTCACTGTGACACATTGAATGAGACTCCTTTCACATAAGCAGAAGTCAGCTGGCAGCCAATGTCTTCAGGCAACCCCTGGGGACCTGCTTATGGGTGATGGGGGCAAATGCACTTTCAGGTCACAAGCATCTGGCCTGCTTTGGACATTTCTGAAGGTTAAGAAGAGTCTCAACCCAGAAATGCGTTTTTCCCCTCTCTGTTCATGGAGGGGGAGACAATCCCCAAATATACTTTTTGGAAGGTAGAACCACAACTGTGCCAGAGAATGATGGGGCAGCATTTCACTTTTGGAAAGACTGTGCTTCAAATTGAATTAAGGCTTCCAAGTGGATAGGTCTAGAAACATTTGAAGATGCAACAAAGATCAGAGGGAGATATTTAAGGACCGAGAGAAGAACTGGGGATCCTCTGTACAAAGGTGATGACAAAAGTCACTGTAA
>VYXF01012889.1:187152-210654 GCA_013397295.1 Polioptila caerulea | reverse complement strand
ACCTCCTCCTCTTCTCTGACAAGGAGCAAAAACCTTGGGACGTTGTTTTGATTTTCTTCTTTAAATATATCATCACAGAGGTGTTACCAATCTTTCTCATTGGCCTGTTTTGGCCAGCAGCCTGTCCATCTTCAGAGCCATCAAGGATTGCCTCTGCTGGACGTGGTGGAAGCTTCCAGCAGCTTCCCACAGGAGACATCTTTGTGGCCTCCCTGCTGCCAAAACCAGGCTGTGCAAAACCAATACACAGTGGGAGCAGCTATTTGCCATAGTCATAAGACAATACTCAAATGAGTTTGAGCTGTGTCCATCACCAGAGTTTATTTCCAATGGAAACCTAATGCAGATAATCTAAACAGGACACTTGCAGAAGATTTTTAGTCCCTATATTGCTGCAAGATTGAGACAAGTTTCAGTTCAAGTGAAAAGAAGCCCTCATTCTGAGCCCTTTATTAACATATTTTTAATTTCTTTCTTTCCACTTGACCAAACTGAAAGCAATCTGCCTCAAATTTCAGAGTCAAGATTTTGTGCCAAGATTAGCTATAAAGTGGGTCAACTATTCAAAGCTGGTAATTTATGTGAACATGGGATTTTTACCAATTTGTTGTTATCTAAAAT
Source organism: Polioptila caerulea (assembly GCA_013397295.1). Lineage (NCBI taxonomy): Eukaryota > Metazoa > Chordata > Aves > Passeriformes > Certhiidae > Polioptila > Polioptila caerulea. The sequence goes on along the minus strand of VYXF01012889.1, from coordinate 210,033 downwards.
GACTAATGTTTCATAAAAACAAATTTCTGCTTGTAGATTGCTCTGAGAGTGGCAAATGCTGCTTTTGTACCAGTGTGTCACCCACTGCTCGTGGGTGACTGGTGACATCAGCCAGGCAGGCCTGTCTGCCTCCCTGGGTGCTGGTGGTTGAGGTGCAGAAAGGCAAGGTTTCCCTCGAAATAATCCAAGAAAGAATTGGAGTAACTTCTGGAGTGAAAGAGGAGCTATGCCAGATGGATTAAAGCATTCTTTTAGGTCATCTGATGTCGTTAAGAAAAAAAAAAAGACCCTTATAATACATATTTGCAACCATAAAGCCCCCCAAGACCTCCCTTAGGACAGGAGGCAGTTGACTGTCAGGCTTGTACAAGTTGAACTGATCAGTGTAATAGTGACAGATCCAATGGGCACATTGAATTCAGTGTTAATTTCTCTCCTAGGTGAGCTTTGCCATACATTTGGACATTTTTTTATCCCCCTGGGGCCCACCAGGCACGGGACTTTGGGGAACATCCTCTGCTCTGGTTCTCGCCCGTGTGTGATCTGTATGCGCCCCCTCTCTCTCCCCTTTCCCGTGGCTTTCCACGCCGGCAGCAAAGCTCCTTGCTGCAGGACAGGCTGTGGGGTGAAGCCACCTCCCTGTGGAGGGGCAAAACCCTTGGGAGCCCCCTTTCCCAGGGCACCTGGACTGGCTGGGGTGGTGCTCCGTGGATTCTAACACGTGGGCCGTGGCAGGGCAGCAAGGAGCAGCTTGGTGTGCACTAAAAGCAAAGGACCTTTGGCATACAGCCATTAGCTGCTGCCGAGTGCATTAGTCCTCTTATGTCTTTCAGAAAGTCATCATTTTATAACAGAAAATTGCTATTTTGTTTCAAGTAGACTTAATTTCTATAATAAGACTAAAGCTCCTTAATTAGGGTTATGAAGAAGCAGAATATCATGTGCTTGATAGGAAGGGCAAAACTGAACTCGGGGAGGGGGATGGGCTGTGGCAGGGGCTGCTGTGGCCTGGTTAGGGCATGGCCCTGCACTAGGGTGTCCTGCAGCCCAAGGAGCTGGTGGGGGGACAGCTGCTGTCCAGTGCCACTGGGACAGTGCTGGCGAGGTGTGCCTGGCAGCAAAGTTTTCATCTCTGTGTGCTGTAATCCCTGCACTTTACAGCCTGCCCGGCACCTCTGCCTTCAGCCAGCATTCCAGCATTCCAAAAACCCTGCTTTTTGCCAGGGAACTGGGGTGGATATTGTGCAGATTTGGCTCTGTCAGAAAAACAAGTTTGGATCATTTATGTTCAGTTAGTGTGGTTTTGAAATTGCTCAGCTACTGGTACTATTTTTGTTGCTAGCATCCCCTTGCAAGTGACCACCTGGAGCATGGCATTTCTCGGTCTCCTCGGCGTTCACCATCGCCAGGTAATTAAATGACACTTCCATGTATTTAGTCAGGTCCTCTAATTATCGTGTTCTTAGGTGAGGTTAGATGGAGCAGCCTGTCTCTGGTAACAGCAGGGCATGTTCCAGTGGGATACACACTGCTGCCGACGGGGACGGGAATGGAGAGGGGGTGTGAGCAGCCTGCATTTACATTTATATTTGTCCTGCACGCATTCATTGTCAGCCATCACCACCTAGTGGCAAAAAGGCTCGCTCTAGATTCATCTGCCAGCTTACATGTCTCTTGCAAAACTGTTTTTGCCTAAAACCCCGAATTTTCCAGAAGGGTACATATTTGCTGGTCTTGTCCTGGACTCACACTGGCTTTTATAACTATGCAAGATTTTCTTCCGTGCAGAGAATCACTTCTGCCCGCTGCAAACTGACATCTAAGCTGGCTCATATATGTTGTCTTCTGGGCACCTCGAGTGTGTAAACGGTTAAAATGTGTTTTATTTACACTTTGCTCAGGAAGTGAACTGACCTTTGTCCCACCCAGACTCACCAACTCAGATTCACAGCACCAATCCTGAAACCCACGGAGATGGGCATCTCTGCTGTAGGTTTTCATCTATTTCCATCAAAGGAATAGAAACCCCCGTCCCCAAAATCAAAGATAATCTGGTTCTTCTAAGTCCTTTAGTGGTGTACCCTAGAAAAAAAAGGTGGTGATATTATGTGGTATTGAGGTGGGAAGGGCACCTCCATTTCCTCATTAAAAAGTGGTTAGCAAAACTGAAAACTTACTGGAGGCCACTAAAAGGATAAATGGGAATAGAAATGATATTGCTGTCCTGGTCCTTTCTTTAGCACAGGCCATGTCTGTTTCAACTGCCTCAGTTGTGTTTTCATTTTCATTCTCCCTGCCTGTGCTTCTGGAATCCTAAACTTATGCCTCTCCCCTGGCAATGTTCCTCCTTGTTCACTTGGACTCAGGATTTTGTCTTCTGCTTGTTGTACTCAGCTGCTCCCTTGGAGGGGAGTCTACAGATGAAATCTGGATAATGTCTGGCAACAACATTTTCTCTAGAAAGCAACTACAATAAAACTTGTCACCGACAGCTCAGTGTGCTCACTGTGGCAATTAAATTAACTGATCATGGAGTTATGGCTCCTTCATTTAGTTGTGATTATTCTTTTAATTTGATTATTTCCAAATAGATAAAATGTTTAATGCCCTTAAGAAGTATGTTGGCAAGGTGTTTGCTGGCAGAGCAGTCTTCCTCTGCCCCATCACTGAACTAGTTGGCTCCCAGCATGGCTGAAATACTCCTCTGCCTCTGGGGGACCAGAGAAGGGTGGGATGAGCTTGTGTGTGCTCAAAAACTGCCCTTTGAGATGGTCCCTCTGTGCCTTTTAAACTCTGTTTTAAAGCTGCTGTGTGCAAAAGAGTTTTTCAGCCTACCCCCATGGCATCCATTACCCCAAATCTTCTCAGGCTTGGTGGGGAACCTGGGCAGGTTTGGGAAGGGCACAGCCATGCTGGCAGGCACAGGAGAGCCGGGGGCTTTGTCACAGAAACACGTTCAGCTCCCACAGATCCAATGTGATTCTCCTGCCACTGCCAGGCTTTGGGTGATGCCTGATCCATGCCTTGGTTCCTCGGGCTAATCCTCACAAAGGGCTCCTGCCTGGGGGTGGCCCCAGCACAGCCTGGCACGAACACCATGGCATGCCCTGGCAGAGTGCAAAAACGGCGACTTTCACGTGTTCCCCCTGAACAGGTGCCTGCACAAAGCCCGAGAGGGTGGCATAATTAAACCATGCCATACTTAGGAGGTCACCTCTACAGCCTGGATCTCAGAAGGGTTGGGAGGCAAGGCAGGCTGATAGAGAAATAATTACAGGCTCACTGCTGGGTGCATTTCTTTGTGTAAACCTTGTGGATTTGGGGTGATGCTGGTTCATGATAAAATACTCCAGTTTTCCTGCTTGCTTTTTTTCTTCCCCATGAGAAAAAAATTTAACAGTATTTTCAGAGCCTCCTATTTCCTGCAAGGAGGAAAATTTTCTGGAAATTTACTATAGATTTATATGTTCTGTGATGCCAAAAATGATTTTCAGGGAAAGGTGTATATACAATTCCTGGACTAGCTTGTCGGTAGTTTTATTTTGAAAAGTTTCTTTTGGGGTTTCTAATAATGATAGAATACTAATGTATTCTAGAGTAAAATCAAAACAAAGCCAACTTTGTTTTGGTGGTTCTCTTGACNACTAGCTTGTCGGTAGTTTTATTTTGAAAAGTTTCTTTTGGGGTTTCTAATAATGATAGAATACTAATGTATTCTAGAGTAAAATCAAAACAAAGCCAACTTTGTTTTGGTGGTTCTCTTGACCCTGTCCTTGTGTGCACACCTGAGAGTGTGTGTGTGTTCCTATGGCCAATATTCAGCCTCCCCGTGTTACAGAGGTACCCCACTCAGTGCTGAGGTGGGAGGTAAGAAATCCCTTCAGCAGCAGAGGTCTGTGACACCAGCCCCAGCTGAACTTCAACAGAGGACACGTGCCACGAGTGTATCATTTTGTGTGAAAGCACTTCTGAAGGGCAGGACACTCAGCCAAGGTGCTGCAGCTGAGGGGGATGGGGCTGTCCTCTCACAAACACACCTCGCTGACCTTCAGCCAGCCCCCCACCTGTTTGCAGCCTTGTCAGCCGGGCAGGGAAGGGCAGCAGAACAAGTGGGAATGTGCCACCTCAGTGCCACAGCTGCCCACGGGCTGCCACAGAAAGCATTTTGCAGTGACTTCTGAGCAGGCGGAGGTTCGGGGAACACAGCTGCTGCATGAGCCTTCTCTCCTTAAAGGCACTGAGCCGGCAGAAAGGAGGGAACTAGAGTAGGGAAGCAGACAAAAAAATCAGCCAAGTTCTGTGAAGGAAAGCACTGGTGTGGGAACCAGGTGACAGTCAGTGGGGTGAGAGTCCAGCAGAACCCAGCCAGCTGCCACCAGTCACTGAGCAGAGACAGGAGACAGCAAGGACTGCAAGCACAGAAATCCCTCACTGCTGACAAGCCCCCAAGAGCACAGGTTCCCCCTCCCTGCAAGGCAAATATGTATGGCTTCAACAAATACTGTGAACAGAGCTCGGGGAATATCTTGGAGACTCTAGTGTTAAAGTCTACTACTCTGAAATTAGTAATTAGGCTGCAAAACATCTGTGTAAAGTGTGATTTAAGGACTGAATGTGTCAGGCTGAATCTATGCTGACATTTTGTAGGTCAAAGCCCCTAAGAAACAGCAGGCAGTAATGAGGCCCTATCCTTTCACTTATGCTGCCTTATGTGTGACTCTGGCTTTCCCTCATCTCACACCAGTACACACTAAATTCCTCCAACCTGTCACATTTATCTTGGAAAGTGACTTCTCTGACTCTCTTCCTCTTTCCCTCTTAGCTCAGAAGAGCCTCTTCCTCTTTCATAACGTTCTAATAAACTCAGAATCCATTGTATTTACTTTTTCCCATGATTTTAGGAAAAATTCAAGCCAACCTCCACCTTCTTGCAGTGCGAGCTGCTAGGACTGAGACAGTGAGAAGGGAAAAGCTTGTCAGACCAATGACTGCATTTAATTTATGCTTCTTGTTTCTCCTCCTTGGAGAGATGTACAAATGAAAATTAGAGAGATCAGAATAAAAAAAGCATGGCTGGATAGAGGGTGGCATTAGCAACAAAATGGGAAAGGACATTTTGTTTGTGTTGCAGCAGGATCTATTTTTAAGAGCTTCACGTAACAAAATCACTTTTGAGATTAATTTTTCTAAAAAACAATAAAAAATAATGTCCATGCTCACTGCAGAGAGCTCTAAATAGTCCACTCCAGCCACTTCAGACAGGATGTATGGAAACAATCAGAATTAGTCTGAGGTAAGAACAAATAGAGGCAACTAACGGATGACGCAGAACAGAGAAGAGCTGGATTTTGCTCAAGTAGCTTGAAAGAGGCAGTGCCATTGGAAGGATTATTAGGGATGACAGAAGTGACAATCTGTTTGACCTAGTACCTGCTCTAAATGGTGGCCATCTCTTTGAATATCCCAGTGAATATTTGCAGTAACTCTCCTTGAAACAAATATGTTCAGACCTTCTCTGGGTAGGGGGAGTACTGAGTCAGAGCTGGGGGGAGGGATCAGATGTCATTAAGTGCTCTGAAAACATGCTCTCTCTTCAACTGGCAGGAGCATCTCAAAGTGATTGGTTTTTTCTATGTATAGCTCTAATTAAAGGTCTGCGTTTCAATTAGTCTCTTGTTTTCCTGGCCTATGTCACATGTCTGTCAGAACATTTTGTTTTAAGCAGAAAGCTCACCTGTAAAGGCCCAGCCAGTACATATACTGCTCTGAGATATTTTTAGTTATAAATGAGGTGGGATTTAAAAAATGTATATGGGAATGAGGCATCCAGGTCCTACTGAAATTCACTTTGATGTGAGCATACAGCCTATCAAGGTGCCTTCAAAGTGTCTCAAAGGGCAGAACGTGGTAATTCTGCTTCAAATTCATTTTCAAAGGTGAGTGGTCAACTGTGTCAGAACACACTTTCAGATTTAAAGAATATTTTAAAATTGACATTTCCTGACTTCCCAAGTCCCCACAAGCTAAAGCTGGGTACACTCAGCCTGGTGCAGGTACCTGTTGTTCTCAAACATTGTCGCTGTTGGTGAGACAGGAACGTGGTTCCCCCATGGGAAAACCTCTCTTCACTGCCAGGCTTTATCTGAGGGATAAAACAAAGTCCAAGCTGCTGCTGCTTGGCTTTTTCTGAGCTGCTTCAGAGGCTTTTCTAAGAAACAATGTATTTGACAGAGTTGGATGACACAGGAACTGAGAAATATATCTTTATTATTAGAATGTTTATATTCTAAAAACTTTTACCTGGGATTACAGTACAATCCAATTTATTTCTAATTAACTGGCATTTGTTTAGCAAGTAAATTAGGCTTTGAAAAGTTTAAAAACATGCAACTTCTCTTACTCTTTTCCTCCTCCAGAAGGACAACTTACAGTCAAAATTTTGGCATGATAAATAATAAAATAAGCATCTCATTTGTGAACTAGTAGGTGCACTTAACTTTGGTGACTAACAGAGTAGATAGGCATTTAAAAATAAAAATATTCTTTAGTGTCAAGTGACTGAAGAAACAAATTACTATATTTTACTTTTTTATCTTTCTAATGTTCACCTTTATTATCTTCAAAAAAGGTCCCCTTTTCAGGTTTGTAGAAGGATGTGGGAAGCAACAGAAAAAAACTCAAGAATGCTTTGATTTTAGCTTGCCTATAAAAGTTGTTGTAACACACAATCTGACCCAAGCCCATGCAACACAATGGACAACTCCTTTTCACCACACACAATGCCTAGTACAAGGCCAAGTGTGGCCTTGACACAGTTAAATAAATATTGAAATATCATTACAGCCTAAATACCTGAATTGGCTTTACACTGTGACTTTCTACTGAAACAGTGCTGAGAAACTTTTAAACATATATCTGATTGTTCCATAGACACTAAAATAAAAGTGAGGAATAATACTCTTTTTTCTCTCTGCTACTTTCTGGGAGCTCTGTACACTGACAAATGTATGACATCTGTAGTTACCTGATCCTAGCTGACTGATTGGTCATCTTCTGCTTTAAAAATATTGCAACTCAAGTGCTTATTGCAGCAGTAATCATAGTGATACTCTGTGTTTTAATACTCAGTTCTGCTTACAGACACAGTTATAAAAAATGAAAAACATTTTTCACAAATCTTTGTACACATACTGTAAAAATCACCTTCCACATAAACAATTTACATCTGTTATGAGCATTTAAAAAATAAATCACATAGACCTATCTCACCTATCCTTTCTTTTTCTTGAGAAAACAAATCTCATGAGTAACATCATCAGGATGTTGATATCTGTAAACATGGCATGAGGATTCATGTTACCAAAAAACTGTACACACAAAAAATCATCTAGATAAATAAATTCTCTGATAAATAAGGATCCTTTTAATTGGCACAAACCAGTGTAAACACACAAATTCCTGTTCTGCAGTCATCTCTAACTGCCTTGTACTTGGGTTCTTAGTTCAAAGCCAGTGATCTCTCAGCCCTGTAAAGACTCTTCAGAGATAGAAATGTGAAGGATTGGGCTATAATCATGGTTATTGGGCCATAATCATGGTTATTGGGCCTCTCATGCCTGAGACCAAGCACAGCCATTGCACACAATGCCATGCAGTAACATGCTGCTTTAGTCTGTCACTTGCTGCCCCACAGCTGATAACCTGCTGCTGGCACTTGGCACGGAAATTCCTCCTCTGGCCCAATTGGTGCTTGCCAGGGCAGCTTCTGGTCTCCTTGCTGAGGGACACCTCAGAGGAGCCCAAACTTGTACCAACAGACCATGTGGCTGCTGGCAGGATCAAGCAGTCTAATGTATTCAGTAAGAGATGGAAATGTGCTTATAGCAAAAACCCAGAGTAGCAACCTACTGTTGTAAACAGCCTTCAAGCAACTTTGAGTAGGCCTTTTGCATCTCAGGATGTCTGTTAGACACTGATCTCACACAGACCTAAGCTGAAAGATTGAATATTTAGGTGCCGATTAAATGGATTCCTCTGAACTTCAGGAATAACACAGATAGAAAATAAATTACCAGGCCACATGCTGCCACTGAAATAATTAAACATACAGCCACAGTACTGGCCAGCAAGATAACTGCAGTCATTTAAAATATGCTCTGTAAAGGACTAAATAAATAAATAAATACATACATATATAAATACATACATACATGAATAAATAGAAAAACCTCCATGTAAACTGAATAAAATGTCACTTCTTTTATAGTGCCCAAAGAGGGAACGGCGTTAACTAAATAATATAAAACTTCCATATGTATATATTTCTATATATTATATCTGATATGTTTTGGCATGACCAGATGGAGAGGAAAAAGTAGGATGAGTAACTTTGTTCAATATTTGTTGTGTTGAAGCCAAGTTCCTGTGTTGCTCTCTGTTTCTCACCCTTCCTATAGCGGTTTGGCCTTTTTACCCATCTTTGATTTTGCACTCACTTTCCTGGCAGAGCAGACTGGTTCACCCTTCTTTTGTGCTCTCCATATTTCTCTTGGGCAATCAACAGATTCATAGAAGCATTTCACTGGCTGCAAGCTGGCTTTTTCATCCTTTGCTTTTTTAAACAAGATCCTTCCTTTCTGAAAGGAATGAGGCTTTGCATCAGGGATGTTATATGAAGCGTGTTGACTTCCTCGGCTCCTGAAATCAATTATAGTGATATTATTAATAACTATTATTCAGTCTTGCAAACCAATAGGTCCCCAAAATATCTCAAACCCTTACATTTTTGAAGACAAAAATAGTCTTGTTTTACAGAATGAGACTGCATGTTACAAAGAGTTGTAAGATAAATTACATTTCTCAGTATCCAAGAGCATTTCTCACTAAAATAACCCCTACGTTTGTTACTGGTGCACTCTTCATGTGTGTTCATCTACACTTTTATTCCGACCAGCATTCTGCTGATTTTGGAGAGCTGGGACCTTACTGAGGTCTATACTTGGTGATCTGCAGGGATTTCAAAGATGCCCATGTTCACATCAACATTCTGCAAAGAATGAACATCCCTTGGTCTTTGGAAGACCACATAGTACCAGTGAGAATAGAAAGTAGGTGCAGGAACTGCAGGGGCTTCTTTGTGGAATTTCAGTGCTGCCCTGGACTGCACTAGGCCCCAGGTAGCTGCTGTTAGAAATGGCCAATAGCTCAGGAAACTCCTTGCTCTGCCTTTGTGCTGACCACCCATCCAGGGAAACTTCAGCTTCCCTTTCAGGCTTTGATTTAAAACAGGAGAAGAAGAAAGGGGAATACAAAAACTGGTGGGAATAAGGGTATGAAAGCTTAAAGGCCAAAGTAAGCTGAATTCTTTGTTCTCTCTGTGATGGTTCAAGCCCAGCAAGGTTTGTAGAAATTGGTGAGCTCAGGGGAGAGACAGCAAAGTGCCCAGTGCTGCAAAGGCTGAGCCATGCACTCTGCCCTGAAACATTACATTGAAAGTGCAGTTCCACAGTTTAGCTAAGATCATTATAGTCCCTTTTAACATAATCTTGAAATGTTTTAGGGCAGATACATGTAGTGTAACAGTAGAACTATGAGCATAAGGCACCAGCTCATGTCTACCCAGCTCCAGTGACTGAAGTGAAGAGCAGATGTGCTTGTGCACAAGTCGATCTCTTAAGGGATCCCAGAGGGCTATTTTCCATAGCCTGTTATTTCTGAAAACCATGTGTCTGTAGTATTACTTCTTCTGGGAGTTAAATCATACTGCACACTTGACAAAGCCAGTTTTGGAAAGAGCTGTGGTTACCCATGTGTGTACTGTGTAAGCCCTCTCCTGCTCTTCAGGAAGATGAGAAGGGTGTCATGGAAGCCTGTATTTGTTGATTGGAGGCAGTGAGGGCCATCTGACATGGTAGGAACTTACCCATGTGACAGCATTACCTGGCTGGGCTTTGCTAAGCAGATTTCTCTAGGGGGAGGTTTAGGGGAATGAAATGCTGGGCAGGTCCAAGCTGGAGCTTGCAGGCAGTGCCCTCCTGGCCTGCTGCAGGCCTGGGCTCTGACCACTTGCTGGGGTTTAGGAATGACCTGCATAAATGCACAAGTGTTGGCCACTCCAGTTTACCATCAGTTCTTGGGTACTGTTTTTTACAGTCCATTATTTAGTTGTTGTTTAAAGGTGCAGTGTTCTGTTTTTCTCAGATGTTATGGTGAAGAAGCTACATCATTTATTCCCAAGGCATACACAGGCATTATTGCAAATTATATTAGGCAGTCCTCTGCTGCACTGAATGAAGCTATTAAAACCAGGTCAAGGTCAGTATGATCTGAGGGGGTACCTAAAGGGGCTAAACTGTATTTAAATGAAGATGGATGTCTGTCCCCAATTCACAGTCAGGGTAAGAACATACCCCAAGATGGAGGAAGATGCAGGTCACTGTGTGTGAAATGCAAAGCTGCCAGCTCCAGATGTGGGAAATGCTTTTTCATGAAAGCAGCAGCTCCACAACATAAGTGACTGTAAGAGAGTGTGAACTCCTACTCACACACACTCCTAATGTGTTGTGTTACAGAGAGTGACTCGTGGTGGTGTGATGTCCTAAACTCGTGTCCCCACCAGGAAAGGCTGCCCTGAAGAAGGGTGCACTGCCTGACTGTCACTTGGCCAAGCAGCATGTGATGCTCCAAACCACCTGCTGGACTCATGACTGAGGCACTGAGACACAGCAGAGCAGCCCCAATTAGTTCTGCTGCTCCCAGGACAGCTGCTTGAGTAACCTGAGATTTAGTGCCCCTGCTTTGTTAGGGCACTTGTTTGGTTATATGATAGTTATGTCACTTAGGAAATGGCAACTGCCTCTCCTACCTGTAGAATGCCAAAGACATTTTCAGCTGAAATTTGGACTGTGTTTGCCAAAGAGATTCAACTCCTGTAGCTTTGCAAGAGGCTATTACAGTCAGCAGGAAGGAGTGATTTGTTTAACAGAAAATTAGCATTCTTTATTTTCTTTAGAGAATATCTGATTTTAGTTTAGTTTTAGCAGAAATCTGTTTTTCCTCAGTTACATGGCATAAATATAGACCACATGCAGGTCCCAACCTAGAAGGTAAAATGCAAAAGCAGAAATGTGAGCACGTCAATTTAGTGTAATTATGTTAAAAAAAAAAAGGAAATATACATACAGGCATCTGGGTTTCTTATTTAATGAAATGTCTGTAAACTGCAATGAAAACAAAATCAGGTTACTACAATTACATTTTCAAGTAATTAAAGTACAAAGATAAAATATATACAATCTTTAAAATTGTATTTTCATTCTCATGTGCTGTTAAAACTAAAACATTCAGGAAAGAAACCAAAAAAGGCACCTCTTTTACAGATTTTTACTCTTCCATCTTATGAACGTGTTTTTAAAATTCATAATGTGTGAGTTGCTAGTGGCTGGATTTTTCCCATTACTTTTATTGTAACTATAATCAAAGTCAATTGCTAAAGAAGTATGGGCTAAACAGAGCTCTTTCACATTAGATTAAACAGTATGGATACCATGAGAAGTAATTATTGTGTTTAAGACAATTAATAAAGGGCAGTGGTTGAATAAGCTGTATGGAATTAACTTTCTTGCAGATCCTTTAATTTTTCAGTGACACATCTCCTTTACCCAAGTGGCTAAGGAAACTCCAGCTACAGGCCCTTGGCTTTGCCAGACTTGCACTGAAGGGGGCGAGGACACAAGAATTTCTTTCCCCCTCCTGCAAATCCTGAGACCAGTGAGGGACAGCATAGCTTCAATGCTAGCCCAAATTTGCATGACTTCATTTTTTACAGCAGTTTGGTTCACAGTGTGGAAACACTTTGTCCAGTCCTTCTTTTGGTGGGAGTCAGAGAAGGAGGTGTTTAATGCCAGCTCAGCCTTAATTGATTTTAGTACTAAATAGGTTCTTTGTATTGAGCTCTCATCAGAGCTTCTACACTGAGCCTTTGAATATCATTTAATGAAGTCACTGAGTCAAGCAAGTCAGATTTGGCACCCAAAAATGATTATGTTCTTGTAAATGTTCCTTTATGTCCCTGGTATTGCAGGTGGATTTTTGCCCAGCCTGACTTTGCTTGTCATCGGTCTCGGTTGGAGTCTGGGACCATCTCATGGTGTGCTTTCCTGTACCTCCTGAAGGTCAGGATGGTCAATATTTGGATGGATGACCTTTGAGAATGCTGAAGTCACCCAGAAAGCAGGGCAGGTGCCTTACAAATTAGAGCTCTCCCCTAGGGACACTGCTGAGCCTGGCATCATGATAAACACATCCAGAGCAAGAGAGATGATTTAATATTGAGGCCCATCTGTATGGTGCCCCCAAATCTCCTCACAGATACTGTCTGAGATGCCTGCACTGGATTTCAGCTCATCTACATTTATTCAGGTCTCACCTAAAGCTCGTTTAGCTCTGGGAACCTTTCCTTTCCACCACTGCATACCTGCTCAGTGCTGTGCATGATCAAATGCCTTCTTCTCACACTCCAGGGTGAGCAACTACTTAGCACAGGCAGCATGGGGAATTCAATTAAACTGAAATGCTCCTTGGAAGTCCTGTGCCTAAAACTTATAAATGCAATTCATTGTAAGGAAATACTGAGTTTAGGTGTTAAAAAGGAGGGCTTTTAAGGAAATAATGTATTTTAAAAAGTAATGTTCTTGGATTTCTAATGGGGTATGGGCCTGTGGGAATCCATTCACCATTTCCAAGAGTGCCATGACAGGTAACTACTAAAAGCAGGATGGTTTGCCAGCAAGCTGATACCTTACCTATAGGGATCTGTGTCCTTCCTGAAAATCTTTAGGCATCCCAAAAAAACTGCCAAGTCACGTTAAAAAAAGTGTTCACGGCAAAGGCAACAGCAGCAATAGCCAAAGCTGGAAAAGATTTTAATTTTAAATATCTATCAAATATTTCCTTACTCTCTGCTGTCCCTTGACCATCTTTGGCTATTGATGCCCTTACGCTCTCTGCTCCTTTCCCTGGTGTAAAGTGCCAGTTCAAAACACAAATAAGCCACACCTAAAGAAACATTTCCCAAATGCACATCTGCCTGCAGCAGTGGTTGGCCTGAGCCAGCCGTGCTCCAGCTGCAGACCTGTGGCTCCAGGGGAGGGTGACAGTGGGAGGAAGGGCTCTGCTGGCTTACCACGTGCTCGCTGCCGTCGGTGTGGTTGCACACCATCTGCTGGTTTTGGTAATATTCTAGCTGCCTCTCTGCCAGATCCACGCGCTGCAACAGGTTCTCAATGAAGTGCTGGAGCCTGGCTTTCCCCCGCACTTCTTTTTCTGCTGCTTCTTCCAGGAAGTGGTTGAAGGTAACAACTTCTCTGCAAGATGGAAGCATTGCAAAGAGGCCACGTTTAGGTAACAGCAGGTCCCTGGTCTCACTGTTGTCAAAAATTACTCCAGTTTGCCATGGTGATAGCCTGTGGTGGCTAATTACTGTCCTTCATCATTATCAAAAGATTTCAACTTTTTTGAGGACAAAGTGAAGGTCTGGAAACCTGAATGCTGCATTGAAGTTTATAGGCAGTGAGTTTGGGGTGGGGTTTTTTCACATTATTTGGTGTCTTGGAAATAGTCTTTAGTGGTTCACAGGGTAGAAATATAATTAAGATCACCTCTCAAGGTATCTGGAGACAGCTGTATCTGCTTTCTCTTTTTTTACTAACCATGAGAATATCAGCTCTAAAACATGAAGGGAAACAGATGAAAACAGCTCCCAAATCTGTCTTTTCATTTCATCACAATCTAACAAAGGTCTCTTCATGTTGCTGCTGGGGTGGTTCCTAACTCAGAAGAGCTACCGTGGCCATTAAACCTAATTTTGATTGCAATCCTGCAAGTATGTCCAAGTGTGGTGCTATGGCCTGGAGCCAGAGGGAGCATGGGGGATTAACAGAAAACCTACAGATTATAGACCAAGGGTACATGTGTGGGAAGAACAAGTTTTAGGTAAGGAATTTAGAAATGTGTCTTGTCTGGTAACACAACTGGAAGAAACAGACAGCACCAGTGACTGTGAAAGCTCCTAGCTCTGTACTGAGACACTGCTCATGTCTAAGTTCTCTGCATACTTTCTATCAGCAATCAGGACAACATGTGGACCTCCCTCTATTTTGGAAGAAGTTTGGTTATAGACTGAAGCATGTAATACAAAAGAAGACAAATCCAAGCATGTAGGACTTCCCTGGTTAATAAATGCTTAGATAAATATGTTTTACTCTGCCAATGAAGACATGTTAATTTTTGCTTTGTACAAAATGGGTGGGAGTTGAGGGAACCAGTGCTTGCCAAATGAGAAAGGGCATGATTGCTCAGTAGAAATACACTGCCTGAGGAAAATGCATTTAAAGTAGAAACTATGAAACAGTTTGTGGCAGAAATAACCTTTCAAAGCTTAGCTTGTTTATAACAAATCCCAAGTTTCTCTGCATTTAGTTGTTTTAACTCAGCATAGTTGTAGTTATTTGTGTTGATTTGAGATAGGTGTTTCAACAGTGAGCTGCTTTGTGCTAAAAGTCGGGCACAAGTGGTCAGCCATGGAAACTCCCCCCTAGGATTCAGGCTGGTGGGGAGTGCTGCCTGCTTATACCACAGCAGAGTTCTGTTTGCATGGCTGATCTAATGGCAGGAACGAGGTACAAACAAGCACGTATTGTTTGGAGGAAGAACATCAATGAATATCAGTTTATATTAACTCAACCATAAAATCTGGCTTAAGAAACAGAGAGGTAACTTGTTTGTTAAGCTCAGCTAATCCATTTCATTTCAAGGCTCTGAACAGTTTTAGTGATTATTAGCTTGCCCAGAGCAACCTGATACTAAAGGCCACTGAAGAATGCTGAGGGGGAAGTCAATCTAAACTCATTAGGGTCAATTTTAGGGCTTTATTTTCACCACACTGTAACTTCTTTAATTTCATGATGGTTTTGAGTTAACGCAGGAGCAACCTGAAGCCCTTGCCATTTCATCAGGGTCCTCTTTTACAGGGGACAGGGAGCTCAAAAGGACAGCACCTCAGCAGGTTGGCTCCAAATTCCTCCCCTTTTGGGTAGGAAGAGCTGTGCACAGCCTGGCAGGCTGCTGACCCTCGGCAGGAAGGTGGCAGAGCACAGGGCTGCCAGCCTGGGACACCATGAGGATGGCCCTCCCAGGGACACAGTCAGCTTCTGAGTTCTGCTGCAGCAGGAGGCCACAAACATGAGTTACAGGCTTTTTTTTTAAAGAGTGATAGTTTCAAGAATGCTAACACTTGTATTTGTCTCAGCAAAGGTAATTAATAAGAATTCATTAATTGCCTGTTCTGTGGTACAAATAATCACGAACAGATTTTCCTTTCCTACAAATATCTCATTAATATGCCATAAGGAGGCCAGGGGGAAGCAGTGTTTTTTTCAGGAAGATCTAGATAACTATCAGGAGAAGAGAGTCATAATATCAATAAATTCCCTAGTATTGTCCTTGCTTTCTAGACTAAAGATAACTTGGCATCCTACATGCCATTATTTGTAGGAACTGTTATTAGCAGCAGTAGTAGCATATCCGTAACTTCTCTCTGTTTAGCTGCCTCTGTACAGTCTATGAACCTACCTTTAATAACTTTAATCTAAAAATTTTCCTTTGGGCTGAAATGCACTCTGTATATTCCCTTTGGAAAGACAGCAGCCAGAACACACACACACATTAGGGCCCTGTCACATGCCTTGCACTGATAAGCAGCACTTCTGTTAGCTCAGCGACTTTCTTTGTTTGCACTCCATTCTCATCTCTCAGAAGAACAAGATCAAGCCCTGAGGAGTGACTGCTAATAGGTCTCTCTACTTGCTCCAACACTTCTTCATCAAAGAGCTCACTCCATGCCACAACTATGCCTTAGTTACCTAAAGGGAGTTCCCAGAAGAATTTTTACCCTCCTCCCAATGCGAACAATAGGGAATGGTTCAAAGAACTCATGTAGCTTCCTGCAGCTGCTGTTTATCTGTCTAATTGCCCTTACTGTCTCTTGGAGTTTGCCCAGACTTTTTCTTAACCATACTGATGACCTTCTCCCTTCAATTTTATTTCTGGGTATCTGTGCTGATTTTTTGCTTATGTTCTTTATTGTACTTTCCATTTATTTCTCCAGACCTCTGCCAAGTTTTTGAGGATTATGTGACAGGATTTCTGTCTTTCTATACTTGTGCTTGTGGAAACGTGGATGTTCACAGAGGTCTGACACTGCTTCACCAAGTCAGAGGGAAGCTGAAGCCATGAATATTGTGGGGCCCACTAGGTAGAGGCATAAACAAAGCACAGCAGCACGGGCCCGCTGGGCTCTGTGTCCTGACAGCACAGCCTCGTGAGCAGCGTTCACCTGAAACAGGAATCATTCTCTTAAAGCCTGGCTCAGACCTGAGATGTTGCCCTTTCTAACAAGAGGTCTCTGCACTGACTATTCTATGTCTGGAGCACTTCTGTTATACTGAGAAAAGGTAACATGGAGTTAGTAACTCCTGCTGAGAACTCCTCTGCTCTCAGCATCATCTCTTTAGTGCTCTGCTCCTCTGCCCAGCAGACTCCTGCCCCTTTTCACACAGCTCTGCACCCTGGCACTTGCTGACAGGGGTAAGCAACAGATCCTGACACTACATTTTCTGAGTGGTGTAGATGATGCTCAGTGCACCCTAGATCTCTTCAATTTCTGTAATCTCATCTTCAGTTCATGGTTTACTATACCAATACTAAGGTATACTGTCTGCAAAACGTTTACAGGGTGGTGACTGGGCTGCAGGGAGAAGGTGGGTTTCCTGCTTAGTCTTAGGGGGTCCTCCTGTCAGACAAAATCTTTCAGGAAGTGGGAATTGCTCCTGCAGCCCGGAGAGCAGAGGGTGTATAGAGCTGCCAGCAGCAGGGTGAGGCAAGAGAGAGGGAAAGACAAGGAGGATGCAACCTGGAAGGTGTTCAAGAGGAGCAGGAGATGCCTGTACTGCCAGAGTGTCAGAAAGGAGCTCTTCCCAGAGCCAGAGGAATCTAGGGGAAATTTATTGCAGTATAGCAGGCACCTAAGAGGTGTTCAGCTGAAAAAACAAGTGCAGGGGGAAGAAGGGAAGAACTTGCCATAAGTAAGAAAGACTTGCTGCCAAAGCTTTTATTTTAATCTGACTCTGCCAGGGAGTTAGTCTGTTACAGTTAACTAGACTTAAGTAGTTTGGCATTTTACATCCCAACTGCACCCGAGCCCAAAAACTTCTTTATGGAGGCTGTTACCATGAAACAACTGGAGATGTGGTAAATAAAGTTATAAATCATAGGCTGACTAGGTGACATTTATTCTTCTGCCTTTACCACTGGATTATTCAGCCCTCCTTTAGGATGAGGGAGCTGCAGTTCTTGTTCACTGGAGCAGCTGGCAGCACAGGGATCCTGGGACGTGCTTTGGATTTGTATGACTTTCAGCAGCCCAGCATGTGATACACGGAGAGGATGCAGAGGGTGGGACAGCTCCAGCTCCTTACACCTGACAAGAAGGCTCATGGGCTCCCACACTGCAACCAAGCCCTCCCACATGCACAGCAACACTGACACCTGCAGCTGCTCTGGAGGTGGAGACAAGCATGAGGCTCCATGCAGACTTTGCACCCAAGATCAAATCACTTCAGAGAACTACATTCAGCATAACTCTGCCTAAAATCCATAGAACACCAAACACATTATTTTACCTCAAGGTGGGAAAATTCCTACCACAGTGAGTAGTAAAGTAATCTACTTGTCAAAATATTAAATATATATATATATATTCATTAAGTATTAATGCCACTGACCTTATCCATCACCCAACTGGTGTTTTTGCCCGAAGGCTGCTGTTATTCATTAGGTTGTGGTTTCACATTACCACACCACTAAAAGCACATTTGATTTAAGAGATTCACACCTCCTCCCTCAGAAAGTTATTGCACCCATTCAGTGGGCTGTGTTCTAGAGCTGAGCCCTGAATTTACTGGGGTGACACTGAAGATTTTAAGCTTTATTAAAACACAGCCATTCTGTGGGACAGTCATGCTAGGCTTAAACATGTGCAGCTGCATGAGGGGGAGTAATCTCTTGAGTAGGAAGATGAAAGAAAACAGGAAAGAGGGAGCAGGATTACCTAAAACTGAGGGTGGAAGAACAATGTGTAATTGTAGTTGAACTCTGCTTAGAGCAAATCAAAACTGTTTGGTGGTACAATTGAAATCCCCATTTTAAGGAAAGATGTTTTAAAGCACAAATTGCAGTGATCTCTAAAAGCCAGCTCTTAATGCCACTATCAAGATGTTATCTGCACAGATAATTTCATTAATTGCAAACTTAAGGTGAAGCCCCTGGCAAGAATAACTACTGCCCACAATAGCTATTCTGAAATAATCCTTGCATTCCAGGCTATGTCAGAGCAGAGGCATGAACAGTCTCAAAAAAATGCATTAGACTGGTTAGAGAAATAGCTGTCAGAGATATGGCAAGGTACAACATGAATGATCTTACTCTGTGATTAGGAGACAAAGTGAAACTGGGTAAGGTGCCATTGAAGGTAGATGTCAGCCAAAGACCATCACTTCAAATGCTTACCCTGTTCAGAGTTACTGAAAATTAAACTCTACCAGGTTCAATTTTCTTACATAACATCCAGAAAGAAGCCTGTCAGTGTCCTCCAGCAGTTAAGTTCATGGCTGCTTTTTGTTTCAATGGTTTCCTTGATATCTTCCTAAACGAAGTCTTACACCCTTTGGGCATGCTTCTGTGTTATCTTTAAGATCACAGTACTCACTCTGAGTTGCATTCTCCTTCATCAAACAATGAATAATCCCTTTCAGGGCACATTTTCTAATTAAGTAATTCCTTTGCTCAGCAGCTCTGTACTTAGAGTAATACTATTTCAGCTATGTGTTAGCACAATCAGTGTTGTAGCTCCAGCTGTCCTACCCCTCAACACAGTTCACCTCCACGAGGGCCTCACACCAGTATCACAGCACATGCATATTGGCACTGCCACTTTTGTAAGGAAACAAAGAGAAAATCTAGCTAAAAAAGTATCTTCACTTCATTGCTGTCTTTGCTGGACTGCTAAAAGCCTTATTTAAAACAAAAAATAATCAACTGACAAGTCGAAAGAAATAACCCCACTGAGCCTACAAGCTCTTCAAATGTGCAGCCCTCTTCCTGCTGATGGTCTAAACCAACACTCAGATGCTCCAGGGAAAGTGTTTTCTTTTTTCTGCTGCTAGGAGGAAAAGATTTGTAGCTACACTAGCCCAATACCAAAGCTAACTTTAGGAAAAGTTATCCATATTCACGAGATTGCTTATGGAAAAAAAAATCCAAAGAAACTGATGAAAGCATTTATTTCTGAAGGTCAGCAAGTATCAAAGCAATCCCTAAGGGATGCCTTTGACTTCCCACAATCTGCAGTGAGAACTGCTTCTGCAATTTCCATTAAGCAGTCTTGTTTGGCTTTCTAATCATCTGGACTTCTTCCAGAAACCAAAGCCAGAGCTGAGATCCTTCTTTTTGAAGGACAATGTCTTTTTAGCACACTAAGTAAGTTTTGAACACACAAAGGACTGAATGTATAGACAGGTCTCAGAGTTTACCAACAGCCCATGAGAAAGCCAGACAAATGTCACTGTTGTTACCAAAGTCATGAATGTCCTTTTTTCTCTCCTCTACTACAGCACATCACCCAGTGCCTCCCTGCTGCTGGAGCAAAGCTAACTGTCCCAGGCATTTTTAGAGAATCAAATCTGAAAAGCTGCTCTAGAACTACCAGTCCTGTTCTTACAAAGCATTTTTTATACTTACCTTCCTTCTCAATTTCCTAATTTTACAATGACCTTTCAATTGCAAAGCCAAACAATCAATTTTTCTATGGCACTATCCCTTGTTACCCCCCAAGATGGGAAATGCAGAAACCACCTAAATGAGAAAAACCCCAACACACTTCCAGTTTTTCCTGAGTGAACTCAACCTGTTCTTTCACCCTGCCTACCCTCCCAGCATCCCCAGAGTAACTTCAGAGGCAATGCTGTGGGGCTGGGCACAGACACAGCAATAACCTCCTCTGACTCCCCTCCTCCCCCTGGGCACCCAGGGCTGATATTCTTCCATCCTACCCACATGCATTAGGCACATTTACCTTTAGAAATTAGCACACTACTGTGTAAGAGCTGTTCACTCATTGCTACTTTTCAAGTCCAAGTCTTTTTTTGAAAGTGGAAGCCAAACCCTAAAGAGCAATACCCTGTACTCTGTGAAGTCTTTTGAGCAGCTGCTGCTTTTGGTTAGTGTTTCTTACAAGCCAAGTACCCTTCAGCCTTCCCTGTAACACCAGCTTAGGAGCTACCTCATCATTTGTTTATGCATTCACCCTCCTCCTTTCAGGACTAGAATTCTAACAGCAATCATCTGAGCTCCTGCACCTTTCCTGAGCCTGGCATGTCCTAGTGTGATGGACAATGTTTTCCCACTTCTCCTCATTCTGCATTCAGTCTGTTCTGGCCTCAGAACACCAGCCTGATAGTGATCCTTTTCCTAATACAGTTAAAAATCACAACTTTAGCTGTCTTTTTCTTTTCAAAGATCAGTGTCCTTCGCCATCCTCCCATATTATACCCATTCTTTCTACCCAGATGACTCAATTGACCCTTCCTCTTTTCCTGCAAGGTCTTTTCTTCTTCTACAGCATTGCAGAACTTTGGGTTTGTTCCACTGAATGGTTTCTTTCTCCCAACAGTCATGTTTTTCCTTTTGGGATCCTAGTCTTGATTTTTAAAAACACATTCTGCCTTTAGTTTGGGGTAAGATTCATGCCATTTAACTTATCTGAAACTCTGCACCCAGCCTAAGACAGCTCTTTACCAAGTCTCCTGGTAGTCTGCAGAGGGAAGAAGGACCTTCACAGAGAAATCTCTTCCACTCTAAGATACTTTTCTAGAAGAAATAGGATGACTCACACTGTGAAAGAGCCCAGGAGGGCAGTCTGGCTAGATGGGAATACCTAAACTGCTTGAAACTATATTATCTTCATGGCTTCCCTCCAGCATACTTTCAAATCTGCCTCAGTTACACTATTATCTTCAGCTTCACCTTCAATCTTCTCATCTGTCAGGATCACCTGATACTTTAAAATCAGAGGTTCTGTTGAATATCCCTTCAAGCAAGATCACAGATGCTCACATCCCACCACCTTTATGTATCCTCTCTTCTGGAAGATCTATAGCTCTGCTTCAAGATAGATGCTCCTACTGATGTGGGAGCCACCCTCATCTTTTCTTTCTTGTCCTTAGACTACAGGAAGGAATGATGAAAGCCCTCCAAACTTCCTACACTGAACTCCTACACCACCTTCCTTATTTCTTGTAAGATCAGTGTCATGGCAACTACCAATTCTCATCTTCTCTTTGTAAGCTGATGAATTGGTTTAGAGGTATACCCTTACCAAGGCCCTACATTTCCATTTCTCTAAAATAAGTTGTGTTGCTCTGAAAAGCCTGAAAGGCTTTAGGAAATGATGAATAAACTAAGTAGTTCATGTATAAATTATATATCAGCTATCGCTACATTTTTAATGGATGCATCATGAATGTATTTTTAGATGGCTTAGGTTAGTCAGAACTCAGGCATCTGCTTCCCAATCCCATATAAGTGATTCCTGTTCCACAGTTCTGTGTCTATCTAAAACACTAGACATGAACTACTTGGACATGGCCTTTTCAATGCTGCCTCGAGTAAAGCTTTGTTGATGCCCAGGAGACTGTCACACTCCACATTCTGCCTGCTTGCCACGGTGAGATGGCTGAAGGGAAAAGGTGCTCTTTGGTATTCTCACATATCTCATCCAGACTTACCCACCCATACCTTCTTAAAAAGACGATGCATTAGAGGTGTCAGTGTAAATCAGATCACATGCTGATGAGAGCCTCTACTTGTCCCTGCCCCCATGAGAGCAGAGGCACGACACAGGTAGTGTAGAAGCTAGTCACTGGGGAGCCAAGCATGAAAGCCACCTGCTGCGGGAGCTGTCCACTGCAGGGGACATGGTCACATGGGCTACAGCTCTAGAAATATACAGCGATCTGAAGCTGGTGAGCTCCAGGCCCTTTCACAATCAGCAAGCAACTGAGCCATTCCCTCTGTTCTCCCCCAAAGGCTGTCACTCACGCAGGAGCTGGCCAGCCCTCGCCAAGCCATCGGCTCTCGCCTCCCCACTTACTCCTCTTTCCGGTGAAGCTCCTCCTCGGACTCGCTGAGCCGCTGCTTCAGGGCTGCGATCATCTCCACCGCCACATCCACCTGCCTGCTCAGGGCCCGCTCTCGCCGCTGCACCTCCTGCTTCTTCTGGGACAGCTGCACGAACGCTGCCCGCACCTCCAGCAGCTCCGCCGTCTTCTGGGACAGCTCTTTGGTAAGCTTGTCGATCCGCTTCTCGATCGTCTTGTCCACGGCCTCCACCATCCTGTTAAACTTTTCTCTGACGTGCGCCTCGAAGGAGGCTTTGGACTCAGTGGCCGGGAGGCCGGGTTTGGAAAGCCCGCCGGGAGACTCAGCCGACCCATAGCCGGCCAGGTAGGAGCCGGGCCGCTCGGCTGGCAGCTCCCGCGGCCGCTCGCCCTTCCCGCAGGACGCACCGCCCAAGTTCAGGGAGGGTCCCGCGGGCTGCGCGCCGGAGCCGCCGGGGCTGCCCGGGCTGCCCCGGGCTGCGGGCTCCGGCGGAGACACCGGCTCCGCGTCCTTCAGCGGCGAGAACAGGCTGCTCCTGGCCAGGAGGCTGCTCTCCTGGAAGCTGTGGCTGTACTCCAGGTGCACCCGCAGCGAGGAGAGGCTCCGGAA
>VYXF01012889.1:171044-186704 GCA_013397295.1 Polioptila caerulea | reverse complement strand
GGGGATGCCCGGCAGGGGATGCCCGGCAGGGGATGCTGCGGGCGGGCGTGGGTGTCAGCAGCCGGCGGGGGCACGATCTCGGGGCCAGAGCCGCTCCCCTCCCCGGAGCGACCTCCTTCCTCCGGAGCCGCCTGCCGTGAGCGCCTGGCCGGGGGCGTTCGCGGGGCTGGCGGGGTCCTGTGAACACAGCGAAGCAGCGAGTGCGCTGCGCGGGTGCGTTGGGTGATGCTAAAGGGAACGCAATTTAAAGCATTTCAGCAGCAAGACAGGACTGCAAATAAATATAATCTGGCCTCGGCTTTCAGGGAATGTAATTATCTGTGTGACTTTAAAAGTATATTTAAAAGCCAGAAAGTTTTGTGGGGTTTTTTTGTTTGTTTGCTTAGGGTTTTGGTTTTTTTTATATGACCCCAATTTAGTTTCAGTATTTAGGGAGGGGAAGCAGTAATAATAGTACTTCCATTTAGAATGTGATTAATGGATGTTATAGACATATAGAACGGTTTGGGTTGACCTTCAAAGGTATTCTAGTTCAACCCTCCTGCAACAAGCAGAAATATCTTCAAGTAGATCAGGCTGCTCAGAGCCCTGTCCAACCTGACCTTGAATGTTTCCAAGGACGGGGCATCCACAACATCTTTGGAAACCTATGCCAGTATTTCACTGCTCTCATTGCACAAAATTTCTTCCTTTTATCTAGTCTAAATCTACTCTGGGTCTAAACCCATGTGATTGATGTTCAAGAACCCTGCCAATATGTTCACTGAATGGGGAGATGTGCTTCTAAACTTTATGCCACAGATACGTGCCTGTTTAATAAATTTTTGGAAACATGAGCAAGGCTGATTGTAGAGTAGCAGTCTTTTTGAGGTAATAGTGAAATATTTCTCTTCCTAAACCTAGTCCTTGAGGCCATACTGGTAATATGCAGCAGTTTTTTTTTTATTACTGTGGGAGTGCTGCAGTAAAGTTTAATTCTGTACAAATATGTCTGTTCTTTGAGTGCAATATACAGGCAGAGTCTTAAACACTGAGAAAATCTGAGCACATTGATAGATACCTTTGATGTGATTAAGACATTCCAGTAAATTATTCACCAGATGGTACATCAAAGGAAGTTACTCAAATTGCTTTTCAGAGCTTCAGCTAATCTCTGAAGTGTGTGGGCTACCATCCAGGCTGCAACATTTTGCATGAGTTAGTTGTCCTTTATTACCTTGCCTAAATGTGGTGATTTGCCCTTCTTTTGTCATCAAGCAGTACCAAAACCCAGAAAGGAGGTCAGGAGGGAATGGCTTGGAACCATATTTGTCTCCAGATTTGTGGCTCCTAACTGTTTCTTTTTAGGAGGCCAACACTGACAGAAAGTATCCACGTTTTGGTTCCCACTTCCTTGGCTGCTGTCCTCTACTGTCCATTATCTCTCTGTGTTGTGCCCATTGCCTTCCTGCCTCCTCCCTGTCACAGGTACTTGGTGCTGATGCTCCGAGGTGCAGCTGAATGTTGTACAAGTGCAGTGAGCTGAGCACGATGGGATGCTACCTGAGCCTTCATCCACGTTTAAAAGAGGTGACACACACCTGCCCTCTCCATGTGACAGTAATGAGAGCCCTCATGATCTTAAGGAACAGAAAATGTTGATGACTTTGAAGGAACCCATCTGCAGCCTAAGATATGTGGTTTTGGCCAGTTAGAGCTGAAATCAGGCAACCTTTTAGCCCCAGCAATTCTTCTTTCAAGATTTCTCAGGGTTTACCTGCACTCTCAGTATTTGTTTTGCTGGATTGGGATCCAGGTCCACATGTCTTCAGTTTTTGAGTCCTGATGCTGCCATTTGGATGTACAGTTCAGTCATTCTCTCAGCATTTGGATAGGAACAGACTCCCTTTAATATACCAGTAAGTGTGTCAGCCATTTTATGTCTGAGCTTTATCCTCTGGGATTTAAATCTGGACCGGGTAGAATCTACCTCTATCACTTCCACAAAGCCCAAACTGACACAGCCATAATGCAGGACTCCCTGAAAGTCTGCCAGCTGCTGGGGAGGCGTTATCCACTTTATTTGTGTATGTCTCTCAAGATCTTTTTAAACACTTGGCAGTATGATTTCCAGAAGGATGAAAGTTACTTAGAAGAGAATAGCATGGACCAACCTGTTTGGTGCTGCAAGGAAGGTGGAATATTCACAATATTCAGCCTTTTTTGAGGCAGTGGTCTGTAGCTGTACAGGGTTCCATCTGTCCTTAAAATATGTTAAATCTTCCTTAAAGCTGATGATTCCACTTTACTGAAGGTAGATAGAAAAGGGAGTGTTATAAAACTGGTTTTCTTTCCAAGTGTTACTGTACTTGTTTATCTTCTGAAATTTTATTTTTCTTATTCTAAATGAGGAACATAGGTGAGTCAGTTTTGTTTTCACTTGCCCTTCAGGCTCTCAGTGCTAACATGTTTGTGGGAGCCTTTTTTATGTGGTGTAGAACTGGATTCACTGTGATCACCTTGGCAGCCTCTGATTTCCTTGTTTGTGTACTGGTTTGCTTTGAAAAAGGAGTGTCAGAAGTTTTTGTCTCTGC
This sequence comes from Polioptila caerulea, assembly GCA_013397295.1. Classification (NCBI taxonomy): domain Eukaryota; kingdom Metazoa; phylum Chordata; class Aves; order Passeriformes; family Certhiidae; genus Polioptila; species Polioptila caerulea. Next base: position 184,131 of record VYXF01012889.1, on the reverse strand, counting down.
CCTTCATGCCCCTGCTCCCCACACAGGTCTTCATTGCATGATCTAGGCAGCTTATAGGAGATGTGAATTTGCAGAGAGTTACTTTTGGGGAAGTTTGCCTGAACTATAAATGGTTATATAAAAACACACAGCTGCACATCCGTTACCACTGCATACTTAGATGGGATTGGGAGTTTGGCTCTGGCTCAGTCCCCTCGTTCTGTAAAGCTGTGCCCAAAATAGGTATGCCTATTCAGCTCAGTTAATTTGTATGCTGGGAAGTGCTGTGTTTGACTGTGAACCACAGATGCACATAACTTGAGCAGCTGAAACTTACCTGCATTTAATACTTGCCATCTTCCTGTTTATTGAGAGGAAGTAAGAAGTGAGTAGTAAAATCTAAGGAAAGACCTTAGATACTTGAAAGGAGCATTTGAGTGACTTATGTGGCAATGGTGCCTTAGATGAGGATCCATATTACCTTTGCATGCAGATGTATTCAGGAATCATCAAAGATACAACGATGTTCATTTTGCTGCCACTGGCACTCAAACTCACACAGTGGGAAAGAGGCTTTTGGTGGTGCATTTTAGCATACTGCTTGAATAGCACTCTGCTTGCAGGGAGAGAGAACAGGAAGGAGGAGAACATGAATGTATGTGCTGAGTTTGTGGCTGTTTGGTGCTGGTTAGTTGTTGCCTTCTCCTCCTTTTGAGGGGGACTTCAATCTGAATGTCAATCTTCCATCTTTTGAAATCAAACATAAAGTCAAGTTTGTGTTTTCAAGTGAGTTGACACAGCATCAAGAGAGCCTGGCTCAGGCCCTCAGGCACCATGATAATGTGAGCATCACACCTCATCCAAGACAGCCAGGGACTAGGAAACACATTCCTGCCCCTCAGCTCTGTGCCTCCATACCCTGGAGAGGAAAGCCCAGCCGCTTTTGGGGCTGTCCTCCTCCAAAGGGCACTCAGGAAACCCAAGGAAGAAAGTGCTTTTCCCCGAGTCACCCTCCTGCCTGGTCCTGCTCATCTTGGAGGTTGGTGGCCCTTGGTGGCCATGTGCTGCACCAGAATGCCAACAACAGCAGCAGCTGGGCAGATGCTGTCTGAGATTACCCCAAAGCTATTCCACTTTTTGTCAGAAATTAATAGAGATTTTCTCATGGATGAGGATTCTGTAGCTTTAAGATCAAAATGCATTGCAGATGGTAATCTGTTATTAAAACCAAGATATTTTTAGGGGGAGCACTTTATAACATGACTGTTAGTAAAGCCCAAGTACGGGAAGAGAAGAATCCACAGCTCAACTGAATCCCATTTCAGTTTTAGTTTATTTGAAAATGTTGTCTGTTCCCATATACATTCCCATGCTGCTGTCGCATAGTCTGAAATGGATTCAGGATCAACAGGAAGTGACAGAACAAGCAAAGAAGTTTCCACACAACATCTGGCCATAAAAACAAATCAATTCAATTGCATAGAACCCACAGTTCTGTCACTGGTCTTTTTGGAAATTAAAATATCAATATTAATGATTAATGATGATAGGTTTTTGCAAAATGATGTGTCCCCTGAAGTTTCAATTAGCAGAGCAATTGCTAAATGCTGGTTGGAATGAAGCATTGGAAACACAGAACTTCAGAAGGTGTTTATGGTCCTTTCAACTCAAATTTAATTTCATTTCAAATGTCAATTCAATTTCAAATGTCCTTTAGGCCTTTTCTGTATTCAGATAAGAATTTTTTAATCATGAAGAAAATACCATTACATTTCCTATGTAGTATCCATATTAATATGACTTAGAATTATTGTATTTAATTTTCTTAAGGAAAATCTCAAATTCATGTCAGTTCCTATAGTGGGACTTCAATGCCACTGGGAATTTGCCATGTTCCTTCTGGTTCCTATTGGCATGGGCTGCTTGGTCTTTGCTGTCACATATCAACAATTTTAACATATGATTTTTAAGGACCACTGCATTTGGGGCACTTTTCTACATATGATAATGCAGTAACTCAGAAGGAACACAAAGGAAAAGTATCCTGAAAAATACTCAGACTGTGAAGCATACAGTACACAGCAGTTCTTTCAAAAGGATGGAAACTAAAACAAATCAAGAGGAAGGGAATAAAATGTCAGTTTGGGCAATAAAAGGTACTTTATTCTCTGGTTACTATTATACAAAGGTAATAAATTCAAACCAACAGGGAAACCTTAGCTTGGATTCAGAATACTGACAAACATCTTAGTAGAATGCTACAGACTTTTCTGTAGCTTGAGTGTAGTCATTCCTATTCCCTGAGAAAACTTGGCTCTGCAGCTTTTCACATTGATGTCATGTATTAAGTGATTCCATATATTAAACTCCCTCCTGCTCAGGGTACCTGCATCCCCAGTATCACACAGGGACACAGAAGACAGTTCATACTTGAGTCTTTAATGTCATCTGAAAGCATATTGATTTTACTGGGTGCTTAGGGAAAATTCTGTTCCTTCACACTCTTTCCTCTTTTGTCTCATATTCATGTGAGCAGTTCACTTTCACGTTTGCATTACATGTAAAGGTCTAGGGGGTCATGGGAGAATGACTGAGTAGGCTGGAGGCTTCTGCTGTGTGGGACTCTGAATGGGGGGGATGAATGAGGCTTTCAAAGTTACTGCAGAGGGGCTCACTCAAGCCAGCAGGCTTCTCATATGATAAAGAGAAGGCATGAGCTACAAGAAGGGGACAGACTTAGAAGGAAATTACAGAGCACTCATTAGTTCCTACATCGCAGTGAGGTGAAAGAGCCTGGATTTCTGCAGTGTTTTAGCTTTGCTGGTACCATGCAGTTTTCAGATTGCAGCCAAGCAGTGCTCAAACTGGGCAGGAAAAATGGTATGGGTGCTGTTCTGGAGTCCTTTGCCTCTTCTGCAGCAGGCAGCATGTGGCAAGGACAGAAATCTGTTAGATGGGGTGAAATTCACCTGAGCATGAAGGCAAGGCATTGTTTGTCTCTTGTTGCAGCCCTGCTCTTCTCTAAATGGCGTCTTGCTGCAGAAATGGGCCTCTGTTCACCTCTGGTATTTTGTGCCAAATGGCCTGTGCTAAAGCAGTGTCTTGTGCAGTGCAAAGTGAGGTGAGTTTGCTGTCCTTCGAGGGGCAGTTTAGCTCTGTTGTTACAATGAATGCTACCCTTTGCAATTGCTTAGTCTGCAGTGTTCAGAGCAAGGTGGTAGACTGTCTTTAATACCACTTTGAAGCCTGTGAGCATGCAGGAAGGTTCTGTCAAATGATTTTATGCACAAGGGAGATTCTTCTCAAAAGAAGGCTCTGAAGTCAATGACATGTTCTTATTCACAGGAGATAAAAAGTGCAATGAACTAAAGATATGTATGCAGGTAGCAAACAAATAAACAAGCTGTGCTCTAGATAATTTAACAGTTATGTATCCTTGGAAAAATTTAATAAATAAAAGGCACAGTCCTTGGGAAGTACTGTGCTCCTGCCACTGCCACATGTGCAGTGAAACATAGATATATTTACAATTTGAAAGATAGGTAGGAGTCAATAGGTAAAAGGATTGCTGAAAACAGATGTTTTCACATACTCACCCATCTCTCAGGCAGTAGGTCTTGAGGGCTGTGTGACCAGACACTTGTAGCTCCATCTGAGGCTGGGGACTGAAAGAACATGTGCTCACCAAAGGAAAAGAATGTATTGTGTCATGGTGTTTTCTATCTTTTCCTCAAATTTCTTGCCCCCAGATGGCTGCTAACTTTATATAGCTTGCAGCCAAGGATCCTCCCACAAGGAGCAGGAATAGAGCCCAAACTGATCTCATCCAGATGGGGCTTGGTTCCATCTCCAAACTGATTCATGCCTATGTTGAACTCAGGTGGGCCTTCCCAGCATTCAAAATTCCCCATGCAGTTTCTCTCCAAGGCTTACATGAAAGCTGCAATGCTACCTGGGATTAGAGTCTGCTGCCCATTCTCTTGAAACATTTTATCCCAACCTCAGGCTATTTGGTTAGATCAGTAAATTTAATTTAGAAAAGCCCAGAGGGGAAACCATTAGTAACAAGAGAATGATTCATTCCTTACAAAAATCTGATCTGTCAGAGGCATAGCCTGGAGAATCTTATTTGCCATGGATGACTTTCTAGCCAGCTGTTGAGATGACTGCCAGTAAAGTACACTTGGTGGCACCTAAAACCATTATGGTGCCAAATATCTATGAAACTTATTACCTCTGAAATTGTTAAAGAAGTTATCCACCAACCTAATAATGTCATGTCATAAGATAATTTGAAAGGAATGCCTAAAAAATTGTGTGACTAATGAGAAAAACCAGTTCAGATTAGTTATATATGTACTGCCTGCATGAAATTTGCCAATGAAGTTCTGGGTGCTTCAGTGTCTGGTGGTGCCAAGTGCCTGTTTAAATCCATTCAGCAAGAGCAGGTGCTTGTCTGTACCAGGCAGATGTAGTAACGTGTGTGTGTGTGCAGGAATCTGTCCCTCACTAAAGTGTGAGAGAGATGTGCTTCTGGAGAGAGACTTCAAGCAACACAAAGGGCAGATGAGGAGCAACAGCCCACTTGTGTCTTTCAAAGCTCCCTCCTGGGCTGGTGTTTTAAAGATGGAAGTGAATGCACTTCTGAAGAGGACTGTATGACAGAGCAGGGTTATTTTTAAAAAATTAAAATTGTATTCTAAGTGTCCACACTATGAAATAAATTAAGAAAAAATGGTCTTCATGTTAGGTAGTGGCTTGCTTTTGCTGGTGTTTTCTTTCACAAAATATAATGCCTTATCTTTGTATGCTGGGTGACTTAGTGTTGCAGAGATTGTTGATGGACAGGGAAGGCATTCCTGAACAGGGAAGGAATAAAAGAAAGCAGAGATTTTAACTTGGTTAAAACAGCCTTAGTGCACAAACACTGTTGGCAAAAAAGCATTTGGGGATTATCTTGAACAAGTGTCCCTCTGTATCAGACTTGGATAACTTCCCCTCTGGGTCTGCATCAGCTTTTTAAAGAACCTGTTATAAAAAATTTACTTGCTGTTTGTTGTTTTTTCTTTAAACATCATGATTGCTTTTTGATGACACTGTACAAACACACAGTTAGATACAAGTGCTAGAAATAGCTTCCTCGAACTCAAATTGATTTTTAGATAAGAAAGTAAACATGTGCATGTGTGCAAGTCATGCATGCATCCAGGCAGAACTAGTTATTTTTATTCTTCTAGATGAAACTGTCTGTTAAAACAGGAGGTGCTATTTATTGTTACCATAATTTTAATTTAAAATGCTAACAGTGACATGAAGTGCTGTCTCAGCTCATTTAACAGGCTGTGGAGTGGTCAGAAGGATGATAGAAAAGTCAGACAAACCAACATCAGGTAAAATGCAGTTACTCATATTTGCTACTCAACGCCCAATTTTTTGTAGTGATGAGTAAAAATGGGTCATCTTGTTAGGCAAAAAATATTATCATTATCAAGAAATGTTTCCATCTCACATTGAGGAAAACACATGCACAGCCCAGTTTCATCCCCTCCCCATGGTTTGACTTTGATGGAAACTGGAGTAGGGGAAAAAATAATTTTTTCCTTCAGCACAGCTGTGGTAAGCTTGAAGAGAAGGTGTGGCTGCCTGTCACCTCAGCCTTGGGGTGTCTGGAGGGTCCTTTGCAGCAAACTTCTCCCCTTGGATCCTTCTACTTTGAAAATGATAGCTTAGTCCCCCCTGCCTGTGAATGGGCAATTTCAATCCAACACCACAGCAATTCCACAAAAATGCATCACCTGTATAGAAGATGTAGTTGGACTCTGGGCTCATTCCCCAGGAACAGCCTCACGTCCCTCTTGGGGTCCCAGTATTGGCTGTGATGTGACAAAAACTTTTTGCTGCATTATGGCCCTTTTGAGGTTTCAAGGAGGCAAGTTATGTCACAGTGGTATTGCACTCTGAGGGGCAGAGGAAGAGACTGGATTTAGGGAGAAGTTTGGTGGAGGCACAGCAACTAGGGATGCTGAGAATAGAAAATTATCTGGCAGTTCTAAAAACCTAAATCCTTTTATCCCTATGGATGTATTTCTTTAATCTAAGCCCTTGAGTGGATGAACTGTTCAATATTTTTTCAGTATCTATTTCTGTAAGAAACAGGACATAATTTGCAAGCCAGATTTTCCTTAAGGACCAGAGGCTTAAAACCCTCTGATAGAAATTTCCAAACAGAAATGGTTATTATGTTGCACATATCGATAAATATATTGATAGTAATTAGACTTTTTTTTTCATGAAATAACATTTACCTTAATCCTTCTTGCTTTGGCTCACTCTTTCTTGGCCTGATCTGTATGACAAATGCCCACTTATGCAGCTGGAACCCAACTCAGACCTTAGAAAAATGCAGAAAAACTACAGCTTTGTGGCAAGGCAGGAAAAACTAAGGAGCTGCAGATGGTCATAGCTCCAAATGTGACTGGGATAACTATTATATCCAAATGTGACTGGGATAAATGTGTGGGATAACTATTGAGACAAACCAATCTCGTCGTAATGAGAAACATTTCTGAGGGCAAAGTGAGAGTTTGCAGTGAGGTACAGATCCCTATCCACAGCACCTTTGAATATCCTCTGAGACTGGATCAAAACAATCCACATAGTGTGTGAAATGCAAGGAAATTAATTTACACTGGGCTGTTGTTCCTCAGTTATGGGGACAGCTGTCACCTCAAGATGTGCAGTGGTGAGGGAGAGTCACGATTTACTTCCTTAGCAATGCTGCAGTGCAGGGGGAACTTGAGTGCAGGTGGCTGCACAGAGGGCAGCTAATGTTGCTTGGTCTCCAGAACACATTGCTTTGCCATTTTCCTCTCCCTAGATACTTATATTCCAGTACTTGGAAGAAACCAGACCAAACTACAAACTTGCTTCCAATGGAGATTGTTTCCAAGTATTGTGTTCTGCAGAGATATTCTGCATTGTTTGGGAAAAACAAGCAGACCATCTGCAGATACTCAGCCTGGATCTACCTTCAGGGAAAAAAAAAAAAAAGCCAATCCCAAGAGCTAACTGGAGAATTGCTCCTTTTACCTGGGTGACTGCTATCAGAAGTGGGCTTACATCTGCTCTCACAGCAATAGCTGGAAATCCTCTGTCTATCAAAAGGAAGATGATTTTCTGACACTATTTTCCCATGTAGGAGTTTATCTTTAGATATATGATGTTCTTAGTGCACTTATTCTCCATTTCAGATTCAAAGTGGCAATCCATTAAATGATCCACTGACTTTTCACTTGCCTGTGCAAGATCAGTTGGGAAAAATTCTAATAGGCCTAACCCTGAAACCAGAACAGAGAGTGCCCAGTTAGATTCTCCCATGACACAAACTGGGGACTTCACCAGCACACTGCCTAGCAAATATTTGGATGCAGCTGTCTCGGATATTTTATACACCAAATGCCACCTGCAGTAATTGCCCTAGAAATCAAACCAGGACTCTGTAACCAACAGAGGAATCCTGATAAAAGGCATGATAAGGAAGTGACAGTGTAGAATCTCTAGGAAACCCTCCTTGCATGGAATGTGCCCGTAATATGGAGCTGAAAGGACCTCTCTGGGTTTAAACAGCAGTGTTATTTCTGTGTGACCATTTCTCTCTGTGTATAAATGGCCCCCTATTAGCAATAGATCCAAGCAGCCAATTTCAACCTCCTTTGATTTTGAAAGGAATTAAAGATAACCTAATTCCTTCAACTGCTGTAAAGATAGAAAGTGGAACAGAAAAGACAGACTGCATACATTTATAAACAAAGGGGAAGGCTGCAAGACTTATGCTTTGTTACACACTGTGTGTCCACATTGTCCTCTCAGCTGCAGAAAGGCTCCTAGTGAAGCTGTCAGTCACTTGTGAGGATCCTTGTCCAACAGGATACTTCTGATGGGGTTGATTCTGTACCTGTGTGGGAACCACATGTGAATTGGCTTCAAAACCAATGCCCCTGGTCTCCCAAACAGAAACAGAAGAATGCATGTGACTGGTTTACCTCAGTTAGTCACTATCCACTGTCCTGGGCACAGGCAGCTTAAAGACACAGAGGATGATCAAACTGCAGTTTAAAGTCATACAATGTTTAATTCGATTGTTAAGGTTTTCAGGTTTGATCTCAGGAACTGTTTTCCAAATTCTTATGGGGAATGGATTTTATGTAACTTAGTATTTCTGTTATAAAATATATTTTGAGTGCATTTATCTCATGTGGTGATTCAAAAAGGCTACATTAATTTAATCGGAAGGCATTTCAATATAGGATTGACATCAGGAATACTGGAAGGAGTCAATTTCTGGCCTCTTATCTGGAAGAAGGAAAAATAATTCCTTGTACTTTCTCAATCTTCTACAGTTTCTTTTAGAGATTCTATAGGAACATGCAATGATCAACAAAATAGTTCATTGAAGCAATTTGGTATCAGTGTTTAGTTGATGGCATCATACAGAGATGTGACCCCAGTGCCATTGGGAGCACTATAGCAGTTGAAGGAGAACTGCAGAACATTAAAAAAACTTGAGCAGAAGATGAACAAGGTCTCAGGGTAAAATTAATCTGAGAACACTTGGTATAGTAAGAGTTTATTCTAAGCTGTTCTGGCCTCTCTGTCTAACTATCACAGAAAGGTAAGTGTGATGCATCCTACAGGTACTTAGGTACCTGCATGTTATAGAGTGACATACCTACTGCACACTGCTCAGTTAGCTGAGATGGAGCCTATAAAGTTTTCTCTTGCCATAACTTTCACCATGATAGGGTTGGGCTTTAGCTCACTGTCAGATGATTAATTTTCACCTTATCCAAACCCAAAGTGCATTACAATAAGGTGGTTACCCATATTTAATTTGTTTTGTAGGAATACATGTTGCCCTTCTGCCCAGCTGAGAGATGGAAAGACTCTGAACTGACCACAGCAGCTGAAATGAAGAAATGAGTTACTGAGGCTCCAGTGAGTGGTCAGGTAAACACCCTAAATTCCAGTCTCTGCCCATTTCACCAATCTATAGTGGTTGCATACCATGGCAGTCAAAGCCAGTGGCAATCAATGGGAACAGTTTGCTCTTCAGTTTAAAATTAAATAAGTAGTCAGTTATAAAAAGCCTTTGCAAATTCTTTCCCACATGTCCAGTACAAATCTTCATAGATTTCCATTTAGGATAAATCTGAAGAGAAATTGAATGCATTTCTACTGGCACACTCTGATGATATTCAAGGAGTAGGTGTAGCAAGCTGTGGGAACTAAGAAATTAAGAAAAATACTGCAGTGCTGTCAAGAGTAGGTGTAGACATTTTGTACCTGCTAAACCAAAATGATGGGCCTAACATTTAAAATAATATGCTGATCTAACAATTGAGCAGAACAGTGATTTAGATAGACAAAGATCTTTTCTCTGCTACCCAGTTTCCCTACATACTAGAAGGAAGCCAAATGCTTTGCAATGCAAATCAAATGGCAAATAAAAGGATGGTGTGATTCATCTGAAAAAAAAATGTTTCACTTAAGAAACCCCAGAAGGCAGGATATAGATCCCCTGTTTAATTCACCCTACCCACTTCTGACTTCTCTGCACTAGCAGCAGTGACTGTGCAGGATTTTCCTTGTTTTGTAAGTTGTGCCTTGGGTTTCTCTGCCATTCAGTGGAGGTTTGTCTGCAGAAAAAACATGGTTACAACGCTTCCTTTTTTTGCTGGTCTGCTGCATTTTCTCTTCAGTTAGGGAGCAAGCAGAATAGTTAGTCACTGGTTGAATCCCAGATCTCTGGATAATGTAGATGGCATAAAGCCTTCTTCATTTGAAGTTAGTTTGTGTGCTGTAACAGCAGCAGGAGAGCTTTGTTGGAGCTAGACATGAAGTGTGGAAAGAACATCTCACCTCATTCTAAACCTTTAGAAATGCCTTTTAAAGCCTCAGTCTCATGTTCCCTTAAAAGCTAATACTACAAGTTTGGTGAAATGTTTAGTTTTTTAATTATGCATCAAACAGATCCACGGAATTATGAGGCCTGATTTTATAATGAAAAAACCCCAGTATCTCTGGAAAGTGAGTGCAACAGAGGACCAAAGCAGAGGCAAGAGTGTGAGAAGCCAGACTTTGCAGAAACATTTTCCTAATACACTGGAAAATTGGACATTTGAACCAGCTGAAGAGCAGATATGCACTGAGCTTGAGAAGATACTATTCATGTTGCTTAGGGCTGAGTCCTACACATTTGACTGCCACTGATTTCTTAAGGGCTCCAAGCTCAGTAGGAGTGTGTAAGGGCTGCAGGCACAGGCTCTTTATGCTATAGTAGTCACATTTTGGGACTTTATTAAGACTCAGACTTGCTGAACAGACTGTACTGCGAAACCATGCTAATTAGCATCTAAAATTCTTGGACAACTGCCACAGATTCCTGGGAGCTGTCTACACCACCAGTAAAAATGGTTTTAGAGATGCTGATGATTGCCTGAAATAATGTGGGGCATAACTTGTCCTTTTGCAGTGATTTTTTATTTTATCCATGTAGTCATCCTGGCTTTTGACAAAACCCTGTTGGTGCATACCTGAGAGCTGTTCTCAGGAGTCTGGGAGGCAGCTCTTCTGCAGAGGTTGAATAAGTGGGTTTGTTCTAGAGTCTGACCCCAACTGCTTGGGATGGTGCTGCATAGGAAGTGTATCAGTGTGTCTTTTTCACAGGTTGTATTAATTTTCCATGGTAGGGCACTATTTGGTGAGTTAGTGAAGGGTTTTTGGCAAGGCAGAGTTATAGTAATTAATTCCTTATTTGTTTATCTCTGCAGTAAGGTTATTATTTCCAGCTGCTCCCACAGTTTACATCAAACTCATCAAAGAGTTTCAGCCATTCAGCCAAGGCTGTGGCCTCACTCAACTTTGGTCAAGCATCTATTCAATGATAATACAGTTCAGTTAACCTGAGACTCTGACCTGTTTGGTTCAATTCCACTCCATCACATGTTACTGTTTCTAGTTTTCTTCTGTAGCCTAGAAAATTACCTGTAGATTCTTGAGGCTCAAATCCCATTCCTGACTGACCCAGGAGAAGCCAGACTCCACTTTAAGAGACATGCTAAACTGTAAAGCAAAAGGGCACTCTGATTTGTCATCCCATGTTCTCCCCTCATTTGGTGGTTGCTTTTGCTGTATGCAAAATTCTGAACTCTGCAGCAGAGACAGGAACCCAAGGCTTGTATCCTGGGTGCATGAAGCACCAGGATTAGGTGGAGGCTTTCCTTTAAACCTCTCTCAAGCCCAGTCTTAGATAAATTGGCAGTCCAGGTGCAGCTTTAAGTATCATACTTTGATTAAGCAAAAGCCTTTTTGCTCCCTGATGGGATTTCTCCACAGAATGAACTGGACAAAGATTTCTTTTGGGAAAGTCACAGTACCTAAAGAACAGGAGGGAGTATCTAAACAACAAGAAAAAATAGCATCCATAAATATATAACCTAGGGTAGTGTTACAAAGCAGAGCGACACAGACTCCTCAGGCAGGTGCAAGAGAGAGCCCTTCATTGCAAAAACCAGGCCTTTTAAAGCAGATAGGCCTTTATCAGTTACATTCCAATTAAGCACAACAAATGTAATTCAACCTACCACCATAAACCACAATATGAACACATAATGGTTATATAATTTGTTTTTCCACTTCTAATTCAGCTGAGACAATTTCCCATAGTACTTTTCTACTTAGCCAAAGTAGCAGGCTTGAGCCATGATTTTACAAGAGTAAGAAGGCCCTTATTTTATAAGGTTTTACCTATATGTAACAAGGCTGGGCTTCCCACTTGTGGCATGTGCCCTGCCAGTGGTATGCACAGGACTTCAGGATGGCGTGAAGGTATTTAATTAATATCTGAATGCCTCTCGTTGCCCAAAGAAACATGGCCCAATATGGAGACAGGAACTCCTGAACAGCTGCCTCTGCCATCTCTGCCTGCAGGTGAGACGAGCACTCTGCAGGGAAGCAGAGCTCCCTGTCCTCTGCCTTGCACCAAGGAATACGTATCTTTGGTCCAGAAGTTCGTGACTTTCCTTCAAGGCTAGCCCGCTGTGTTTGTGCTCCAATTGCATATGTCAGGGGTCTAGCTGAGCTTCTGAGCACCTGTGTGAAATCCTGACGAAGCAATGAGGCTTTAAAAATTTTCACTTCTAACTGCATTTTCTTATATTTTAAATAAGCATATGTTAGCCTGGAGACTTCTGTTTTCTGTAGAAAGCTGTTAGCAACACTGTATATCTCACTCATTCCAGCACATTTTTCTTCCCACAAATGTTGACAACCCTGTGTGAAGCAGTGAGGATCTGTGCTTCTGACCATCACCTGTCAAGGAGGAATTCAGAGAGGAAAGCCAAGAAATCAGGGATGAGGAATGGATGGGAGACACTATTTGGCTCATTTGTTTCATCTGCTGAAGACAAACAGAGCTGCAAAACTGGCAGCAGAAGAGGGAGGTATGACTCCCATTCCTCTCCAGTCATTCTAGTGAATAATTAATGCACTTTTACTCAGTATATAACAGTATACTTTCAACAATACGTGCTACTAGTGCAGCTATTGAAGTACCATCATATTAAAGATGCATAATTAGATAAACTGCAGGAACCCAAGAACACGGCTAAAAATTCCTGGCACGCTTTGGAGCAGCAGTGGTTCGCACTGTGTGGCCATCGGGAAGCTGCCGTGAGCCGCTCCCGCCGCTCCCGGTAAGGGAATCGTCAGAGAGAGGCGGCACCGGCACGTTTCGGGAAAGGAAACGAACGGGGAAGAAATAAAGGTTCTGCCCCGGCCTTTATTACTGGCACTCGCTTTTGTGGCTAAACTTTAGGGGGCTACCGCTGCCGTCAGGAACAGCCCGCAGATACTGCACCGAGGCATGGCCGCGGCTTTCCCTGCCGAGCCTGTCCCGCGTGCCGGCCGGGCGCTGTGGGGCCGAGGGCCGAGCGAGGGGCGGGCGCTGTGGGGCCGGGCGAGGGGCGGGCGCTGTGGGGCTGAGGGCGGGCCGGGCGCTGTTGGGCCGGGCGCTGTGGGGCTGAGGGCGGGCCGGGCGCTGTGGGGCTGA
>VYXF01012889.1:121635-170748 GCA_013397295.1 Polioptila caerulea | reverse complement strand
CCGGGGGCCGGGAGCTGCGCTGTCTCCGGGCTCGGCGGCTCTGCGGTGGCCGCGGGCTGCTGGCGCACCGAGGCCGGTGCAGCCGCGCTCCTCGGGGCCCTCGCCGGCCGCCCCGGCAGAGTTGCTGCTCCGGGTTTGTCCGGGCTGGGACCCCCGCTCACCCTCTCCTCCGCAGGCTCTCGGAGCTGCTCCCTTGCACCTCTTTAATCTTTCTCCCACTGGTTTTCCGATTCATGAGGATTTTTTTCTCTCCTCAAATTGGTCAAAAATAAGTTGAACTCGAGGATGTCTGTGAAACTGTGGCTGTCAATTGCAGCGGACGCTCTAGCTACAAATGCCCAAGCTGGTGTCTTGACTTCATAGCCCCTGTTTTAGAAGAGTACCCACTGCCTGGCTACTCGCTTACTTTAAATAGATTTTACTTTAAACCCCTATACTTACAGGGTTTAGATGTAAACCATTGTGGCAGTAAATCAGAAGTGTACATTGGAATAAGATTCTGAAAGCCTGTGATGAAGTTACCAATTAAATGAAGTAAAATTTCTACCTGTCCTACCTTCAGCAGTATCTGTATAATTTTTTCTCAGCTGTTGTTGTTATTTTTGTTTATTTTGTGGCTACATTACCTGTGTAATACTAGAAATACTTGAAATTTCATGTACTAAGTATACTTAGGTAGTTCCTGAGCGTGGGACTGAAAATCCCAGCAGCTCTTAATAATCTCGTCTGGATTGTGCTGCCACTGGTGGGGGAAGGATGGACCCCACGCGGGAAACCGTGCATTTGTAGACAGCATATGGCAAAACAGTGCTGTGTCATTCCTCCGAGTCCAGATGGTGTGCCTGTATTTTTAGACAGAATGGGGGGGGAGAAGCTGACCAATCTCTTATGGTAGGCACAAAGAACTTCATACATTCCCAAATCAGGCTGCTAAATCCTTCCTTCAGATGAGATTTATACGCTGTGGTTATTTCAGCTACGGCTCAACAGCCATTTACTGCTAGTCCAGAATATTTTATGTGAGCCTAGCTGAGATGTAGTATGGACTGAATGCTTTGTGTAGTTCTAGAAAGCCCCAGGATGGATACATGCCCCACATAGGAGTGTTACATTTCCTCACTGTGGTTCTGTAACAGGTGAAAGATGTGTTGAGGAGCCAGGGCAGTGCAGAGGCCTCTTATCTAGGGAATTATTGGGGGGAAGTAGGATGTCATTCTTTGGAACTTTGTAGCAGCTGATTTATTAGTTTAGGCTCAGAGAATAAGTAATTGTTTCTTAGGCACAGGTGTGGGTCTTGCTTGGATTTTCATAGCCGTGTAAAATTTGACTCAGAAGGAAAGAAGATGGATGAAAGCTATTTACTGCTTTTCTTTTTATTTTTTTTGGTTTTGTTTTCTTTTCTGGGATGAGTCTTAAGAAAAAGACCACAGGTGCTGAGAATGCAGAGATGTTGTTGCCCTGCTTTATCTGCTTCGGGCTGTGATTGAAACTTTGAAAGCAAATCTGTGAGGGTTAAAAACAGGATAGTCCATGGTGCCATCCGGGGTACCAGGCTTTTGTATATCAGCTGTGGAGAATACCAGCAGAACTTCTATGGAAAACATCTGTGATGTGAGCTTTGGGAGCTACTTACCACCAACCAACCATGAACTTGTTAATTCCAGAGGTAGCTGGGGCACTCTTGTTTAGTAATGAGAAAGCATCACTCTTCACTGACCTGCAAAGTATCTGCAGTGCAACCCTGCCATACCATGACAACATTCTGTTATTCACTCTGCTCTTCACATGTCAGAAATATTTGGTTTGGCCAGGGATGGCCACATAACAAGGAAATGGGTACCAACCATCAGTGGCAGCTAGTGGGCCTTTGGGAATCAGCAAACAGTCTGGGATCCTTCACCTCAATTATTTTCTGGCCTGGTATGGATTGACCTCTTTGAAGTCACAAGTGAGGAATAATGCACATTTATAAATGCTTTTTGTGAAAGATGGCAGGAAAAAGTTGACTTCCCAGCAGTTTTTATAAAACCTGAAAAAAACTCCACTCCTTCAAAACACAGTGATGGTGAATTCTAGTGACTTACCAGCCATGTTTAGTTTGCTTCTGCCTGACATGATGCCTGTACAGTCTTGAAGCCACTACAGCTGTTTGACTCTTCAGTTCATGCCCTCAAGCACTTGAGTATTGGGATAAGTCTCCTTTTTTTTTTTGCTTCTGCTGTTACCTGAATTTCTTATCAACCAGAAGTGAAAAAACCAGATTTTCTTCACTTTTTAAGACAGCCAAAGAGGTGATGAGATTGAGTTTCTAATTTAAAATATTTCAGACATATTTCTTCAGTTTAAAGTTTAATTTAATAGGGGTCACTGTGAAAAGTGGGTTGTTAATTTATGAGCTTTGTTCAGTTACCCCTCTCTAGGACCATGTGTTATTATTCTGTGAATGACACATGGAGGCATGTAAATTTTTACTAACTTTCAGATGGGTACAGTGAGTTAATCTTGGTTTGGAATTTGCATGTGTAATGGATAGAGTAAATCTGTTTTGTCCCATGTTTTACTCATTTGCTCCTGAAGAGAGAACTACCATTCTACATTCAGTAACCATTGCAATGGCTGTGCACAGTTAAAACCTTGAGTTCTCTATCCCAACTGCAGAGGATGTAAAAAATTGAGAATGCTGTCAGTTAATTTTTTGTTTAATCCTTTGGGTTTTTTGCCCATCTAGGAATGTGACACCCAAGAGAAGATCGACTTTGAGGTGCGCATGCGGGAAGGCATCTGCAGGCTGCTGGCAGTGAGCACGCAGAAGGAGCAGCTGCTGTGTGCGGTGAAGAACCTGATGGTCTGCAATGCTCGCATCCGGGCCTACAGGGCACAGCTGCGGGGCACAAGGGAGCAGCCCAGCCCGGGCGGGACTGAAGAGCAGTGAGTAACAGCTCCAATTCAGCGGGAGCACGATGAAGCAGGCATTTGCTTACATGAATTTTTAGCAGTCTGTCTAGGAAAGTGCGTTAAATCCTTCCTTATCTCTTAAACATAAATTACTGCTGCCTTAAAACTTTATAAAATAATTGCCTTTAACGATGGCCCCATCGTGGCTAATGGGTGCCCTCTGCTGGCCACTTGTGTTAACTGCAGCGGAGCGCTAAACGCGGCGCTCAAGGAGAAGAAAAGTGGCTGAGAATATTCTCACATTGCAACTTTGGAAGGCGCTACAGTAGGTGTGTTTTCTTTTGAATAACGTCACTCGTTTTTGGTCTAAGTGGAATTTATTTGGGGTGCAATGCTGAGAATTGTGCTGCAGAGACATTATTGCTCTCAGGTGAGTAATTTAATGAATTGTCATGTTGCAGTTGAGCATAGAAACTCTTTGAGTGCATGCTTGGCTCCAGTTAATTGTATCTGTAGGAGCAGTTTCATTACTTTTTGGTTTCAGAAATGTTGCCTTATAGGAGAAATGTGTTGGAGGAGAGAGCAGCATTTTCTGTTCACTATTCTGAAGCTCATTTTGAAAACTAGCATATAGTACATGTGGTATTCTGTAATTATTGCATTTGTATTGCTTTTTCCTAATAAAATAAGGAATTTTGTAATGATTCATCTTTTATTTATGTTTCTAGTGATGGAATAATATAAAGTGTGTGTATGTACTGATTTACTCAACTCCTTGTCTTTGATGTCAGTGAGCACAGAATGGTGTTGGCACAGGTCCAGAACAGGGCAGGGATATTTGGACAATTATCTGAACAGTTGTGTTGTGTACTTGATTTGTGACTGCCATGCAGTGCTTGGATTTCTGTCTTCAGGGGTCCTTGAGATGTCCATGGAGGTCCTTTGAGATGTACACTCCAGAGTCATTTCTCTGTCATCTAAATTGTATCTTTGCAGTTGGTAGTCCATTTGGGGTTCTTTTGATATTTGCTTCAGACTGGAATTTGTTTAAGGCTTAATCATGGCAGAGAGAGAAAATTCTAGGGTTTTCTAGGGTCTATCATCTCTGAGTTCTGAAGATATTCTAACTGCCCCTGGAAGATATTGGTAGCAGCTAGAAATTTTCATTTCATTAATAGAGGAGGAGGCAATTCTTTAAACAGTAATAGAACCAATAAATTAAGTTGCATCTTCATTGGCGTGTACAGGAGGGAAAAATTGATGATGTATTTGATCCTGTTGCAGCTGGAAAAGACAATGAAGATGAATGTACTTGTCTTTGAAGGCTCAGGTTACATATGGTTTGGAGTAAAGTCTTCTAGGTAATTTTACAAACAGGTGGTGTACCTTCCTTCCAGATTATGCTTAGGAAATTAAGGATTCATTTCTTAAACCAGAGATACCAAAATTAACTTGAAAGAAAAGCATTTGAAATGAGCTACAATGAAAATCCTGAGCTATGAGCTATGAAAATCCTGACGCTTCTTAGACTTTAAAGGGTTGAGTTTTATATATCTAAATGTGCAGATCTCAAATATCTTTTTTTCTTTTCTTCTTTTTTTGAGGTCTTCAGGAAATGGGACAAAAGAGCGGATGGCGTGCAGAGCAAAGGTTGCTATATCAGGTTAGAGGCCGAGTAGTCACTTAACTATAGAAGCTAATTAGCTGGATAGTGTCTTATAATACAAACTACACAAAAAGACTGTGTTTTTAAGTGTCTATGTGGTTCAGAGGCATCAATCCTCTAATGCTGCAAGGGCACCTGTGCTTAAGTTACCCATGGGCTTTTGAGGATCCTACCTTCATTTTCCATTTTATTCACAGGGCGTTCCACAGAGGGAAATACTACTTTTCTCTTTGCCACTAGACACTGAATGCATTTCAAAGCTAAATAAGTGTGAGTGTGCTGAAAACTTTTTTCTCCCCACAATGGCAGACTTTGAAGTGATAGTACAAGGCATGTCTAACAAATTGAGGGCAGAATTATAACTAGTATGCAAATGTCATTTATGCAATGCAGATTACATTATTGCAGCAAAGGTATGGTGGTATGGCTTCAATGCAGTTTAGTACCAAGGATTTTTAACAACCATTCCTAGTGGGCTGTTTTCTAGGCTGTTCTCAAGCTCCAGCACTAGGATTTATTGTTTTGTTTGCCTGTGACAATAGTGGATGTTCCTAAATTCAGCAGTCCTGTGGCTGCTTTGCTAACAGATCTGTTTGTGCTCCCTGACCTGCTTCATTGAGAATAAAATAGTGTAGAACAGCTCAGTACTGAAACTGTTTCAGTTAATTCTGCATATTTTGATATATCTTTAAGCAAGGTAACTTCTAGCAGAAGAAGAGTGATGAGCACATGGTTCAATAATGTTTTTTGCCAGCACAGCTGTTTGCAAAATGTGTATCTGTCTTTCCTCCTTATGGTAGTTGGATGAAAGCATCTGTTTGCCTGTCTGTGCTGTGGTTGCACCTTTCTTCAAATTTGGAGAGCTATCTGCAGTGAAGAATTTAGGGTCATATAATACACTTCTGCTATCTTTAGAAAATCAGAGTTTTTTAAGAACTCTGTTTTTAGTATGAAAAACTTGCTCAGGATATGAAAGTTTGTCTTGGTTTGAACAACAGGTATCTGCTAAGGAAGGCAGGAGCCTCCCTTGGAATGGAGAATGTAAAACCCCTCCCTCCAAATTATAATTTTGAAATTAAGGGGCTCTCAGGCAAAGATATGCGAATAACAGTTCTTTATTAGGAGAACTAAAATAAAACAAGCATGCAGTATTACAAACAAACAACCCCACTGCCAGAGTCAGAATCCAACCTGACCCCCTGTGGGTCNCCCTGGGAGCATTTCCCAGTGGGATGATGGAATTTTATCAGTGACACTCAATGGCCCATGAGCAGAAGATCTGTCCCTGGAGGGAGGATGGGTGGTGGAAGAGATAAAGGAACTGCCCCAGCTGGTTTTTACCAGCTGGGCCATGAACAGAGGATATCCCCACCCTCACTCCCTGCCCTGGTTTCAACAGATGGTGATAGAATGCACACTTCTGGTTACATCTTGCAACCCAAGACAAAGATTGAGCCCATTTCTTTTGATGGAATAAGACCATGGAAGGGTGAAATACACCACTTTGTATTTGGTGCCATATGTTAATGATTCTGCCCTGTTACCAACACAGTGGCTCTCAGAACTGGAGGTTATGTCCTCAGAAGTGAAGAGGAGGAAGAACCAAGTGCCTCACTGTGCAGTCCAGCCTGGGATTGCTGGGGGCTGCCATGCCTCTCCCCTCTTCAGATACTCATGTCAAGAAGCCTGGCCAGGTCCAGTTTACAGCAAAAAAGCCTAAATGTTGTTCTTGGCCTCTGCTGATTTATTCTTTCTATAGGTCACCTGTTATAACTTCCTGCTGTTCTACCCTCAGTAATCCATCCACTCATAAATTTATTAGCATGTCCTATAGTTAGTATGTGCCAGATGATGGTTACCAACAAAACAGGGCAATTGTGACCAACTGCAAAAGTTCAGGCAGAGCTATACAGGATTACTGAGGAATATGCTTCTACAAAAAGCAACTATGTCAGATACTGTGTGGGAAGTGCATTCCTTAATCCACAGTTTTTCACACTTCTATCATTTTTACTTATCCTCCATATTTTTTAATAAATTATCTAATTTATGTTATTGTACCAATCGATTCTTTTTGTCAGAAGACAATACATCAAATGTTGATCAAAAAGCATAATCATAATTTAAACTAATTTTATAAAGGAATCATTGGGTTTAAATTTGATTAATTGTAGTATTTGAATGTATCCAGTTTGCATCCAGACAGACTTACAGCTAATGGTAACTGAAATTAAGGTGTGAGAAAATTGATCTTTGTTTTTGATAAATGACAGCTCTTTCAGTCCAAGAATGAATTGAAAGCTGATTTACAAGTATCATGTTAAACTTGTTCCAGGATTGATTGTCTATACCCTGATGGTTTTCTGACCGAGGTATAAATTTTTCAGCTAGCAAGATATTGGAAGTGGCATACAGAATTAATCTTTAACCTAGTACTCTAATTGCTAACAAGGTCTATTGAGCACGTTAAAATTGTCATTCAGAGTTTGCTATGATTGAAGATAGAAACATCTTTTATTTGTAACTGTTTGCACATATGAATGTAGATTTGAGACCTTTGTATTTTAAGAAAGAAACGTTCTGTGCTTTGTGTCTGACAAAGATGAATATATATATCTCTTTTAAAAGTTTGAGAAAGACTTCTGTAATAATTTTAATAAGACTATTTCTCTTTATGTAAACCCCCCTATTTTTAGAAATGCTTGCTATGCAAATGCATCTTTAGAAGTGAAAGGCAGTTTCAGAACATGGTGATGTATTGGTTTTTAGGAAGTTAGAAGTCTCAAGCTGTACACTGGCAGTTCACTTGAAAGTTCATTCGTTTTCATGAACACTTAAAAATAGATGAATTTGAAAGTTTCAGTATTGAACTAGCTTTTTTAATAAGATGTCTCAAAAATTAACTGAAATTTGAATTTTTCATTCAACTTCTGAGACAGAGTGACTATATGTGATTTCACTTACATCAACAAGTTTTGTGGGTAAATCCTTGTAGGAACACATGACAGTCTGATGCCAAAATACTGGCACCATTTTGCATCTTAGCATAGTGAATGTGGGTTTTTCCATCAGCCTCATATGAAGACAACACTGGAGTCAGCAATGCTTCTTTATAACAATATTGGAGATTTTTGTCACCAGACAACTGAGCTCATGCTGTTCACTGCTGCCATCATGTGTCACTTCACAGATTGCATACACTTTTAAACAGCACCCTTGTACTTCAGACACCAGGTTTGGACTTTTAAAGCCCTCACAGCATTTGTCTTTAAACAGAGGGCTAATACAAAACATTATGTCCTAACCTGAGTCCTCGAAGCTGGGGGAAAATGTCACTTAGTGCTATACTGAGTTTAGTAGGTAAACTGGAAAATTTAGTGAAGAAAATACTTTCCTAATATTAAAATGATAGGCATGATTTAAAATAATGGCTTTGTAATTGCCTCTCTACTATGGTTCTGAAGTAGAAGGATATTTTTTGAGTTGCTGACTAAGACAATTCTCACTGGGAATGTGATTACAAGTGGTATTTTCTCTGTGGTTAGCAAAACAAGACTGAAGTGTTTGCAGTATAAGTATCCCAGTCTTTTCATTAAAACAGGAAGATTTTCCTCTTGCAGTGGGATGAGTGGTTTTCAGCACAAGGCAAGCAGGATTTTGGTTTACATCTATGCATAATAATAGGCTCAGAGAAACCTCTCAGAACTATGTTACACAGCTCCTCTGAAATGTTATTTCAGGTACTTTCAAATGAGATTTAAAATATTCTTTATTCTAGCATAATTTCTAAACAGAAGTGACATTTCAAGTTGAACTAATTATTGCATTTTCTTTTCATGTGGATTATAAACTTGGAATAGTTATGATGTTCTTTGGGTGGAGGGCCCTGTTACCACCAGAACATCAGAAAAAGAAACAACACACTTTTTCTAATTTGTTTTGATCACAGATCTACAGTACTGATTATAATTTAATCTCCCTTGCTTTTTTTCCCCTTTAGATATTCGAATACCATTAATGTGGAAAGGCTCTGACCACTTCAGCAAAAAAGAAAGTATGTAAGATGTAATGAATTACTCTGATAAGCAATTGCTTATGCCTGTAAATTTAAACTGAATGAGGAAGTTCATACTCATTTCAACCCCTTCCTTGACCTTTCATTAGGTCCATATTTTACTCTTTGTTGTGTAAATGCTTGTAATTTGAAGTGCTGGTTGCAGCAAGCTGAGTTAGTTCAAAATCCTGTGGTTCTGTGTTTAAACCCTACTCTCTAAAGAGTCCACCCGAGGAAGAATTCCAGGGGAAGCAACAGAAAAATGTTGTAATTAATGGTTAGCTGAGAAACTTCTGATTAAACACATTGTTCTATGTCTTGTCTGCACTTGAGAGAGTTTTTTTGAGGCTGTTTCCAATGAGAAATTTAAATGAAAGTTGACTGTTGGTGTTGAGGGTATTATTGGATAGCCTTCAAGTACATGCATTTTGCTGTGTCATGGAGATTAATC
Source organism: Polioptila caerulea (assembly GCA_013397295.1). Lineage (NCBI taxonomy): Eukaryota > Metazoa > Chordata > Aves > Passeriformes > Certhiidae > Polioptila > Polioptila caerulea. The sequence goes on along the minus strand of VYXF01012889.1, from coordinate 161,682 downwards.
CTAAATCTGTTCCAGCTGTCACCTGGCATTGATTTCACTTTGATTTTCAATAGGGTCAGAGATGCAAAGCATGGTAAAATAGTCTAATCCTATGTAGCACATTCATAAAATGATACAGACTTTGGGTCAAATGTTATTTTTTTTGTGTAAAGTCAATTTTACTAAACAAAATTACATTTTTCCTAACTTTTGAAGTTGCTAGCAGACACCATACCAGATTACTCAACTTTTTTTTTTTTCTTTTTTTTTTCTCCAGATAGGGGTAGGCATTTTTTCCCCTTTGTGTATGTTGTTGTACCTATACAGCAGCTTTGATAGGTCAATTATCATAAAATCCTATGATGAAAATTTCCGGTGGGAAGAATTTGAGGGCAGCTCCTTAGAGGTCTGAATTCCCATTTTGCATGGTTTTGTTTACTGGCAGTGTGGCTAATTAAAGCTTTCTCTGACTCTCTCAAGAATCACAGCGCTATGCAGTCTTTTGTTTGTTCAGAATGGGAGCTGAGGTTTGTGATACTGAGGTGACTATTGTGGATGAAGCAATAACAGATATCTGTTTTGAAAATGTCACCATATTGTGAGTATAATTTACTTCTGTTGAATGAAGTACAAATATTGCTGTTTTCTTTTGATTATGAATAAGATTGGCTGAGGTCCACTAGATTTTGCTATGGGCAAAGGAATCAGTAGAAGCTCTGTTCATTTTAGTGGGGGGAGGATCCCCATCTCTGGAAGGCTGGTTTTTGTGTACAAAATGATCCTGGTTGTAGATATGCCAGTGGATCTGTACTTCTTTTTATTTTTGCCCTGCTAAAGCATTTTTCTTTATACAAAGAGATAAACAAACTTACATCTCAAGAACAGCATTAAATTAATGCTAAGCCCTGACAGCCTTAAGACAATATAGGTGTAAATGTTGCACCCGGTGTTTCATTGTTATCCTGTCCAGCAGGTTAACAATGAAACAATCTCTTCATGTCTGTTACACCTACCTGAGCGTGTGCTTGACTCCACCCCCTGCCTTTTATCCGGGGGAAGACTGACTGGAAAACAGGAACTACCAAAAACTTTAAATCAAGATTCCCAAAACTGAGTTTCAATAAAACTTTAAACTCTCTAAAACACCCGTTCAAATTAAGAGTGGGGACAAAGATTTAAATCTGCTTCTTCAAAGTTATGAGACTTGACCATCATAATATTCTGTGAAACACTGCAACAAAAGCAGAAAAGGCACCCTAATTGCCTTGTATCCCACAAGGCATAGAAAGACTTGATATAAAAGCTTTTGGAATGATTTCATTGTGGCACGTGTGTAATGCCATGATTTGTATCTGAAGGATGAGGTTAGGCTTCTGGCTTGGTGACTAAGCTTGAGAACATAAGAATCAGTAGAACTGAGAACTGAGAAAGGCTGTGGGCCAGAGGATGCAGCACTAGGTAGTTAAGTTGTAAATGGCAGATTTTATTAGATAGCATTTTTTCCAGTAATTTGAAGGGGATGGGGTGCAGCTAAGATATCTTTAAAGCAGTTCAATCTGATTGAGGAGCATAGGCAGGGATACATTTTCAATCATGGGATTTTTGTGTAACAGTAGAGGGCAGATTGAAGTGTGTTTGAATGTCTTGCCTCTGTATTTCCATAACGTGGGTGTTTTTTTCTGTTTTTAACCTAAACGTTGAATTTCCTGTTTGTAATTGTTTATGGTGCAATTATCCATCTCATGACCCCAATGCTAAGTTATTGCTGTGCACTCTAGTCCTTAATTCCATATTAGTGTATATCTGCACCTGAATTTTATGGCATTGCTTCCCTTGATTAGAAATATATTATTTAATCTATAAAGTAGTAGCAGCATTCCTTGACTCCATACTCATTTTGTTAACAAATGCTCTGAAATTTTCTCCTCCCCCACTTCAGTGATGAAGCAAGCCCAGATTTCCAGGTGAAGGTTGAAGTGTATAGCTGCTGTACAGAGGAGTCTTTATGTATAACAAACACTCCTAAGAAACTGGCAAAGAAACTTAAAACATCCCTCAGCAAAGCTACAGGGAAGAAACTCAAAGTTGCACTGGAGGAAGACAGCACTGAACCCCTTTTGCCTGCTGACCCGGTCATCCAGTAAGCCACATATATTGATGTTCTGGTTTTAGAGCTTTTAAAATAGAAATAGGCCAAATATAAGCCAATATAGGCCAATTTTTTTGGCAAACTGCCAAGAAACTGTGTGGTGTGGGTGTTGTTTTTTTTTTCTCTACTTGCCCAAGTAAAAAAAAATTTACATTTTAAATAGGAAATGAGAAAGTAGGTGTGAATTCCAACCATGTCGCTGAGCCTTGGGGCCTGATTCTGATCTGGAAACACACAAGCAGCCTTTATCTTTAGCCAGCTGCTAAATCCATAATATTTTTAGTTTGATCTCTGGAGGAAGCCGATCTTTACGCTCTGTCTGCATCTCTCTGTCCATCTACCTCTCCTCCTTCCCCTCCCCATGCTGTTTTTGCACCAAGCCAGTGTTGCTCATACTTGACAGGTAGATATGTGTAAAAATTACAAGTTGTGTGAAATTGGAAAAGGTGTGTATGTAGGCAGGAGGAGCCACTCCTGTACCCTCCTCCCTAATTCCACTTGCCAGCTTTTTAGTAAAACTCTGCACTGCCAAAGGCACTTTATGGTTACAGGCCACATAACAGCAGATTTCTGAATTGACTTTAGCATAGAATATTTTAAAATCACTTACTGGTTTCCAGTGTACATAGGCATAAGTGCTTTTCCAAATAATTTACCCGTTTCCTTTTAAAAATTAACTGCCTACTAATATTTTCCAGCTACTTTAATGTCATTGGGATTTAAGCAGGCCAAATACCTAATTTGCAAATATTAATGGCATTGATTTATTTTATTTATTTATATTTTTTTTTAGAAAGCAATTTTTTCAAGGAATTCCTTTTTTTTTTGGCAGCTGACAGTAAAGAATCAATGCTTAATTCTTGCTATGTGTTGAGTCTAGTCTTAGTCTAGTTTCATACATCTATTTGCTGGGATTTTGAAAGGAAACATTCAAGCATATTCTGTCTTTGTTGAACTGATATAACTGTAAACTCATTTTACTGTTTGACTCAAAAACAGACACCCAAGCGATCTTATCCACAAAGCAAACCAAATTTTATCACTAAGTTTCCAGTGGATTCCCCCTGATGACAATGTATTTTTCCATCTGCATCGTGTCAGGTGGCTGTGCTTTCCACCAGCTTCAGTGAGACACTATCATTAGACACAGTTTGAATCAGATATAACCACTGACTTCTTTCCTTCAACATAGATTGCCTGTCTTTTAAGGAAGAAGCACCAGTAGGCAATTTAAACAGCTGCCTCCTCCCCTGGGTTTTGCTTTTGGTTTCTCAATTGAATTTTCCTTCTCTCCATCTTGGAAGTTTATTGTTTGTACTGTAGATAATCATCTCACAGTGACTATTACTTTCTTAAAACAATTAAATGAACAATGAAGTGTTAAATGATAACATTTCTGGGTGATTAAAATAGTTGTTTGGAAAGAAATGGGTTATTACAGGCAGAAAATAAGTTGTCAAATTTTTTTATAGGTTCCCCCTAGGATTTATATTTGTTAGACCTTAGTATGTAGCCCTTATAAAAGGGAAGAGACTGCAAGATTACAAGAGATCTTTCAAGTATTCCCAGAGAGTTTTATCCGTCCAGCAGGGGAAATTAAACTGCAACAAAAAAGTGAACTTTCTATATTATGTGAACACCTTTTCTCTGTAGATTTCATTTGTACAAGCCTTTTTCTTTTCAGTGCACACATGAGTGAAATTCTCTATTTTCCAAAAACTCTGTGATCCCTCTGTTTCAAACTTCTTGGCTCAGAAATCTCTCTGCTTAGTGAGAAAACTTGGAACTTCTTGAAAAAGCTTAGTGACAAAGGGCTTGGTTGGTTCCTTAAGTTTGTTAGTTTAAAATATACTGATATTCTCTCTTAATTATCCCTTATTTATTTTCTCTACAGTCTTTTGCCTGCTTAGCTTTTTGATTGTAGTTTAAATCTTATCTTTTTCTTTTTAACATTTTTCATAGAAGAAAAAATTTCCAGTGCAGTTTTACTATTAAATTGCAGTGTAACCAGGTTGCTCTTTGGATAAATCACTGGAGGGTCTCCCTGAAGTGCCTGTTTATTCACTTGCAGAGCTGGCCCACCATGCACTGCTTGTTTGATGGATTGATTCCACTGGGCTGGAGGAGCAGCAGCTTCCCTACCCTGGGTTTGACTGGGCTCATCCCCAGTGACATTTTGCTGGAAGTACACAGTCTAATCTGGTGGCCTCACTTTTGTGGTTGGGTTCTTGTTAGCACATGAAGGTTATATTTGGGTTTACTGTCTATTATTTAAGATCTGATTGAGAGGTGAGCATATTGAGTTTTGGTTGGTTGGTTTGGTTTTTTTTGTTACCTCACAAGTCTTCCACTCACCTCTTCATTCACATTGAATGAATGAACTAAGATTGGGTTTTCTAATATTGAGTTTAATATCCAGGAACAGATTCTGGAATTGAAGCTATCTTAATTAACATACATTGATAGAGTGTTATAGTTACACCTTCCCACACTCGAGTCTGTGTGGAAACTTGGTGCCTCTGTCTCTTGATCAGTAAACAGATTTAACAATGAGACTTTGCCACAGGCACCTTGTGGAGATCAGGTTTGGGTTTTTTTTTAATCAAGTTGTTACATGGAAAAATACTACAGATATGCAAAGTACTGAATGAGATGCAGCAGGCAGATTATTCTTTGTTATACACAGAAACTACCATTTAAGGCAGTTAGCTAATTCTCTGAAATGCAAAGGAAAAACATAGTCAACAATCCTGATTAGCCAGTTAAATCTGAAAAATATCTGTAGATAAAACTTTCCTAAATTATATTGCAGCTGCCTGAAAGGAATGACTTGTATTTTAGAATGAAAATGTTATTGTGAAGCATATTTTAAAAGTGAAGTAGCTATTTTTTTTGGCACGGTTGTTGTGGTAATTAGTCATGCTTTAGAAAAAAAAAAGTAACTTTAGAATCAGCACAGCAGTTATATCTGTGAGAAGAAACTGAACTTTTTGGTACAGTTTAAATAGAATGCTAAAGCATTGCTCAACTGCATGGTCAAACATAATCAGTGGAGAATCTTTTGTTAGGGAACAGTTTAGCAGGGAATATATACAAATGCTGATGAGTTTCTGTTCATATTGCCCTCTTGAAATGCTTCATAGCAGTGGTTTTTCACCCAGGATGGTACATTGTATTTAATTTTCTCTTGGTTCCTTGCAGACAGATGTGTAGCAGACCTCCCCTCTAACAAACTTCCTCCTTTTCCTCCTCCTCTCTCATTAGGGTTAGGTAGACACTGTCCTTGTTTATCTGCAGAGCCAAAGGTCTGAAAACTGTCTGTTCCCACCGTGCTAGTAAGAAAAATAAAATTTCAAAAGTACTAAGATGGAAAACTATTCTTGGTGATCTCAGTTCAATAGTGTCTTCTCAGCTTTTACACCACTAAGCTTTCCTGTGTTCTACTGAAGATATTTTAAGGATCTTGTGCTGGATCCTGTTGGGGAGAGTATTTAGTGACTTGGAGGGGTTTGTGTTCTTGTGAACTTTGTACTAACTGCCATTAGCCAGGTGGAATTCTTGCTGCATTGCTGGACTGTAAATCTATTACTCGGTCTGATGATATTTTAGAGAAAAGGTTAAACATACTAAATTTATACCAGTTTATTCCAAGAACTGCCTTCCACAACTGCACTGTGCTGAATTGTAAGAGTGATACTTTTTCTCCCTAGGCAAAATACAAAACTAAGAGAAAAGATCCTGAAACCTCAAAGTCCAATAAGGGGAAAAAATCCTTCCTGCTACAAAACTGACTCTAGGATTTCTGTACAGAATGTGAATAATCAGTCTATTGGAGCCTATTAAAAATACATATATAAACAACTGGTTTATGAAGTGTAGTCTGCATAGGCAAAGCAAAGAGCAGAGCACCGTGGAGAAGCAGTATAATGCCTTTTAATTTTTAACTCGTATTTTCAGATAAAGTTTGTCATTAGTTGTTATATTAACTTCAGGAATTTTTGAACCTATTACCAAATCTAATTGCTTTAGGCCTAGGAATAAGAGCTGTAAAACCATTGACTTAGTGTCTGACTAGAGGAGAGAGGAGCTTTGAGCATGCAGAGAGTTTGGATAGCACAGCCTTCGTGCCTGTGTTTGCCTCTTCAGGGAGCACAAGCCCAGCCCGTAGGCAGTGGCCACATGAGAACTCTCCTGGCCAGCAGGTCCCAGAGAGGAGGCAGCAGAAAGAGTTGTAATGAATGATGGCATTGGCCTGGAGGTTGTGGGGTGGGAGGATCTGGGGGTACACACATGGAGGCAGGAGATGAGGATGTAGGAAGGAGAGGAACAGACTCTGGAACAGTGTTGGTTTGCAAGGAGAGCCAGAGAGACCGGGAGTTCCTGGGAAGAGGCTGGGGGTGGCCATCTGTGGTCACTGACAGGTCCTGCTGCAGCCCCTGGTGTTTCCTTTCACCCAAATGTGCTCTCTGAGGTGTGTCCAGACTCCCTTTAATTCCTGGGCAAGCAACATGAAGCAGAAATGTACTAAACGTGCCTTTTCTTTCACATTTAGTGGAGCAAAGTACAGTTTGCTAGCATACACCACATTGGGGCTGGAAAGTGCTGAGGACAATTTCAGGACCCACAACCTTACCATTACAGGAAATAGTAAGTACATATGGTATCAATTTAAGGAAATAAAAAACCAGTAATGTTTTGCATTAAATTCTTGTAAACTAAAGAGCTTAAAGAGATTATTTTTCTTGATACTCAATATAGAACAACTTTAATAAAATATTTAACGGCTCTAACCCAGGCATCTGTACACAGCTGAATAAACTATAAGTTGAGTAAAATTTCAAGTCCAGATGAAAATTTAATTCTTTTGGGAGTTTCTTCTGTCATTTGCATCTCCATCTTATGTGAGTTGTAGTTATATACAAATTATTTCCCCTTCTTCACAACCAAGGCAGGGTATCAGAATGAAGCACAGCTTGTTCCTCTGGAGTCAGAAGGAAAGAAGAAAAATTGCTTCAGTTTGGTGAGATTGATTGAGGCCCAGACTTAACACAGGCCTTAAGTGCTTGCAGTCTGTGCTGGCTCTGGGGCAGCACAGGTTGAGAGCAGTCAGCCTGGATGCTCACACTGTAGGGGACTGATTATGCTGCAACTCATGGTGGGATTTGCACTTTTTGGTGCTTTGTCCATTATTTTCTGCAAGGATAGCCCCTTCCATAAGCTGTCCTCCAGCTAGTAACTTAAGGCATGGGACTTTCACTGCTGCTTCTGGGAACTTAAATCATTTACTGGAGTAAACTTGACCTCAAAGGGGATTTCCTTCTCTATGTTTCAGTCATTCTGAATAAGTACAGGTTTGAAGATTTATGAGGCATTTATTTCTTGAAGTGCTGGATGAATAATTCTGAGTACCTTTGATATTCATAAGCCTTTCTTTATTAGTACTTTATATTCTTCTTGAAGTTCCTTTTTCTGACAATTATTTACATAATTTAGTCTGGTGAGAAAGGACATACCTGGATATTTTGGTTCATTGCAAGCATTTCTAAACCTTGACCAGAGTCACAATAATGGGACATTGCATTACCTGCCTCTAATTACAGAAGAGAGAGCCTATTGCATAGCAGAGCTGAGCAATTCCAGTTCATTAGAAACTCTTTGGAACCCTAATGCTCTTCTAGTGCTGAAGGCAAAAGTAGATACAAATCCCAAGCCTTATTAAAACAATCTGAAGCAAAGTGCTCATGTCTAAACGTAGCTGTGTGCCACAGTGGGTTGAGCTCAGGGGCCATACTAGATGAGAGGGCCAGTGTCCTTACCTTTCAGAGAGTTTCTTGCCCTGAAATGAGCTGAGTTTTATGTAAGAACAACTCTTTTTTACTGAACAGTATTGCCATTTTTACTTGAAATTATTTTGGAATTAACTAATTTTTTTCAATTAAAAAACACTTCCTGAAGACTAAAAATTGGTTTTAATCTGATCCTACAGCATTAAATCTCTTTTCTTAAAATACACAAATATGCTTATGTACACTGATGATTTTAATGTAAAAACAGATATAGAAAGCCAAAGTCTATGTTTAGGGCAGTTGTTCAGAAGTGAGTGTTTGTCTGCCTTTTGCCTTTTTCCCTCCCCCAGAGGAATCCTCTTTTTGGCTCCCCCTGTATGGGAACATGTGTTGCCGTTTAGTTGTCCAGCCCTCCTGCATGGCCAGGGATGTGATGGCAGGATTTCTAAATCAGCAGGTAAGAAGGCCTTGCTTGTGTTTGCATCCTGCACTCTGAATAGCTGTCACTGAGAGTCGATTGTTAAACATTTGCTTTTACCTGAAGGGTTGTTTTTCACCTGTTCTACCTAGAGCAAGGGGAAAGCTCTCCCATGGCTGCTTTCACAAAAGGTGCCTTCAGTGACTGAGCATGGAGAAATCAATGTTTCCTTGGCATGAGCTGTTAGCAGAGATCAAGTACAACTCTTGTCTCAGAGCTGGTTTACAGTGGTACCTGACAGCATCAATCCTAATAATCCTGTGGTGCTCCTCCTCGTACATACCCCTCGTTGTGCTGACACAAGAGTTCCTATCACAGCATGGTGAACCAAGCCATATTTAAACTCATCCCTTCAGAAATTATTCATGTGAGCTCACTTTACTTCTCTGCTTTGGTTTGCTGCACAACTAGGCATATGAGGAGGTGATAGTGGAGGGCCAGAGGGTCTGGATCATTTGTCAGGAGTGCTGAATTACAGCCTTTAAACTGGTTGTGAAACTGTTACGGTTTTATGGAAGCTGTTCAGAAAATTCATTTGAGAAAGTGGAAATTCTAGACAAATGTCTTTGCTTGACATTTGTTGAATGTACTGTGTATTTCCAAAGTGAAATACTTTTTTTATTTCTATTATCGTGCCATTGCTGTAGCTAATAAAGGTGCTTTCTTTTTTTACAGTAGACACCAGATCTATCATTCTGTGTGAACCAGCAGATTCTGTACTGTTAGTGTCACATGGCAAGTCTGCAAAAACTGTAAAACACCAGAAGACATTTCAGACATCAGTGATTGAAATGTTCTGTAACAGAAAGTCTTTGTTGGAGGAAGGAATTTGGTGTGGCTAGGTTTTGATCACTCAGGGCTGATGTGTGTACACCTTGCAATATGGTTTTTTAAAGTTTATGTTGGTAATTTCTGCCTACTTCTTCCCCATAGCAAATGGTAGGAGGTCTGATGAGCTGGAGGAGGCTGTATTGTGTACTGAGAGGTGGCAAACTCCTTTGTTATTACTCACCAGAAGAAATTGAGGCTAAAGTGGAGCCAGCATTGACAGTTTCCATCAATAAGGTAAAATTACTTGTATGGGGATTTTTTTTTTGGTCGTTGGGGTTTTAAAATTTTTTATATTATTTTGGGGAATGTTCTTTTTGGTTTAAGAAATATATGCAGTCATTTGTGTTCCAAGCTGCTGGTATGCAGAGTGCTTTATAGGTAGAATGAGGATGGGATGTACTGTAGTGGAATTCAGTCCCCCAGCAGGAACATAACATTCCTTAGCTGTGGATATAAATTCCTTCTATTGCATTAGACTGGTTAGCAGAAAGGCAGAAGGAGGATGTTCTTCAATAGGAAAAGTAACAACCTTTTATCTGACAGTTCTGTAAGACAGCCCTTGGAAATGTATTGCTTACAGTCCCTTACCAATCCTCTGGTAGACTTTTGTCCTCAGCAAGGTGGAATTCCAACAAAAGCTTTTTTGTTGTTGTGTTATTTGGCCACGGTCTTAATTAGGAGGAGAAATGGAAAATTTTTCAAAATATTTTAGTGCTTTAAAATAAGCTGCTTTTCTTAATGCTGGTTTTGTCCAGAGCGCAATAACTTTGGAAGCTCTGTTCTCTAGGATGACATTATTGCTCTTGTTCGCACCCTGATTGAAAAACCTGAGTTTAAAATGTAAATTTAAAATGTTCCTTACTATTTGGCCAAAGGAACAGTAATGAATCTGAAGTCATGTTTCAATTAGCAGTGTTATTGGAAGGACCTTCTAGAACGGCACGCGTTCGAGAGAACGGCTGGTTGTGGGGCAGGGCTCAAGGGTTACCAGCCCGTGGGATGGGCACAGGAGTGAGATGTTATTTGCAATCACCAGAGCTGCGTTCCTCCTACACAAACAAACATTCACACCTGTGAGCGGATCGGCCGGAGCCCGGCTGGGTTTGGGGGTTCTCCGGCACCACCCCACGTGTGGGGAACTGCCCAGGCCAGCGGGGGTGCCTGCGGCAGAACCTGGAGAGCAGCTGCTCTGCTGTGGGACATCGCTGAGCCACGACAAGGGTTGGGCAAACGAGCAGGGGGAGACCTTTCGCCGTGAGGTTCCAGCCAAGGTTTATTGCAGCTCAAGGGGACAAGGTCCGAACGGTCCCGAGCACGCTTGTGCAGGGGATTTTATACAACCGCCAAACTGGGGGTGGTACAATGCACAGACCAATGGGGGAATAACAGAGGTGGGGTGAGGAGACATCAGTCAATGATAAAAGCGAACCAGAGTGGGAGGGGAACATGACAGGCAGGGAAGGTGCTGGAATAAAGGGAGGAGGAAACCCATATAAGAGAGGCCTGGGGTGTGGCAACGGGCGGATTGACAGAAAACAGAGTATCAGGGATACACCAACTGGAGAGAACTTAGAGGGAGAACTAAGAACACACCAACTGAACGTGAGAACAAATCCTTGATATAAAAGTACATAAAATCAACAGATCATGCACCGCAACACACCTGGGCTGTGTGAGGCACGGGCTGTGCTAGGTTCTGCTGCTGGGCTGCCCTGGGTGCTGGGTGCCAACAGCACTTCCCAGAGAAGCACCCCAGGGCGGCTCCTGCTGCCCCACCAGGCCCAGGGCAGCGCCCCAGGGCGGCTCCTGCTGCCCCACCAGGCCCAGGGCAGCTCCTGGGGCTCCCAGTTTGTTCATCTGGGGCAGGGGTGGCTTGGCTTCAACCCCCTGCCATCACTTCTCTCACCCAGCTCATTGCATGGCTGCCCCAGCACGGGGCTCAGCTGTGCCTGGGGACATGCAGGGGCAGGGGGGTGACAAAGGTGACATTCTGCTTCCTACAGCTGCAGAATCAGCTTTTGGTGGCTCCAGTGCTCCTGGGAGAGGTGACTGCATTCTCATGCAGAGTGAGACTGCCATGGAGCCCAAACATTTAAATTGGTCGCAACAATGTGAGCTGTTTGTGTTAGGATGGTTTTTTTAATTGCTAGGATTTAAATTGATTCTTTAAATAAAATTACTTTTTTTTTCTAGTGCTATTTTTTCTTCCAGCTGTTCATACATTTACATTAAATAAATATTTATACTGTGATATATATTTAAGTAGGTTTACCTCTCCAGTCACTTTCAATTTCACTATTCAGTCTCTGCCATAATTCTGTTTTCCAGCTGTTCACAGTATCCTAAGAAATGGTAAACCTTAGTAAATTATAGAATTATTAAATCATTCTAAAACACGACAGGAATATTTTTTAAAATTATCTATCAGGCTGCCTCTTATCTTTCCTTGGAGTTCCCTGTTTTTGTCCAAATCCTAATTTTGCTTTTCCTTTTAAAATAACCATATTGTACTAAGATATTTTGCTCCTTCAAGTAACCAATGCACTTAGAACCTAAAATGCAGCTTGATAAGCCCTTGCTGAGAGACTGTCCTTATGTTTGCAGGGTATCTTTAAAGCTAACATGTACAAGGTACGTGATTTATGTATCATAGCACCATTTTACAAAAATGTCAGGCTGCTGGAGAATGACTGTGAATCCTTCAATTGAAATTAAAACAAGAAAAAAGAAAATGCAATTGGAAACATATTTGGATCCTTTAGTACTTAAACAGTTTCTCTTGAAAATAACTTAATGCCTGCAGATATTTTTTGATTCCTTTGTTATGAAATTTCTCTTACGGATTAAATGAAAGCAGACTAATCACATGGGCCTGTCTGCTTCATGTTGTTATAGAAACAGCAATTTCCAAGTGAAAGTTGAGATTGAACATCAACTCTAGACATTCTAACAAAAATCTCTTTGGGTTGCCTATGTGGCATTTTCATTTGTAATGTGAAGCTGATCCTTTACATGTAATTTAAAGATACTTTCTGAGAAGTAATGAAATCATCTGGTTTGATGAGAAATTCTCAGGAAAATGTTCACACCGATAGCTGTGTTTCCCATTCCCTTTGAACTGAGACTTGAAGAAGCCATTAAGATCAGCAAAGTCATTACTTCAGCTTTAGATGACTTCACTGCTACTGCTGTTGAGCAAGAATGGCTCTGTAGTTCCTATTATGCAAGTGCTACTGTTATTGTTCCAGCTAAATGTGATTATAACATATTATATTGCACAACGAAGTAGGAAAGGAGAAATGATATTTTCTGTAGCAAAGAAAATTTACTGGAATCCAATTTGAAGAAATATCCTTTATAGGCCAGTTCCTGAATTTTTTTTTTAATTTTCTTTAGTTTGAAATGAAAAATAAAGGCCTTGTCTACCCATGATAGCTTAGCAAATTGGTGCGTGTGCCAGCAGTTCACGTTAGTTGCTCAGTGTTTGGAATACACAATCTCCTCTGTTTGGTTCATGGATCATAAAACTTTTTTTGTGCCATGGGTGCCCAAAGCTTGAGGGATTGTGGGATCTGGCTCCAAATGACTGTCCTGTCGTGCCATGATTTCCTCCTGGCACGTTGTGTCCCTGCAGTTTTTGCCCTGGGGCCCAGCGGTCGGCAGGCCCGACGCTCTCTCCGTGCTCGGGCCGATTGCTGAGGGGGGCAGCGTGAGGAGCAAGTGTTTGCAGCCACAGGCTCAGGGTTCATGGGGGCACTGCTGATGGGGGCAGCAGGAGCAGAGGGACAAAATCGGTCTGCAACTGCCTTGAGTGACAGTCCTTGGTGGTACAGCTCTTCTGGCTAGGTCAGGTACAGGGCTCTGTTGGAAAAGGTGGCGGTGATTGCAGCAGCATAACTTCAAGGGAGCCATGCATATTTCCAGGGAACCAGGGAGTTCATCCTTGGGCTGGAGCAGAGGAGTATGGATGTCAGTTCTGGACCATGTGAGCTTTTAGGGAGCCAACCAACACATAGTCACTGTATGTGCTTCCAGCATGGGGAAATGAGATAAGCCCTGAAAATATCTGTGTTCTGTGTAGTAAGGACTTTGTCCCACTGGTTGGCTTAGAAAAGCCTTCACAGCTCTGAGAATATGATGGAAAAGCACAGACTAGTTAAGTGCCTCCAAATGTCTGGTATCTCATATCCCCTTGCTCAGCCTAGTCTGCAGTTGCTTGGAGGAGGTTGTGGGTGCAGGCAGGGGAAGCAGGTAGAACACCCAGATCCTTGTAGCACACATGCTCAAACTGAGCAGTTTGACAACTGCTTTATTTGCTCTCTGATGCTTCACAGAACACTTGCTGGTCATATATTGCTATCTCCTTTTCCATGTTTTCAGCTTGCTGCATTGCTCCCAGGATCCGTGGCACAGACATCCTGGTATTGCTTATCCATGTCAAACTCACACATTGCTCTGACCAGCCAGTGGCCATGAGGATGTCACATCAGTACAAGCTCACAAAACAAGGAAGGGACAAAATATTAGCTGATAGAATGAATTTGGTCTTATGCATTCATGTGTTTGAAAGCCGTAATTTGAAATTTAACCATTTTTCCCTGCTTACCTAAAACAAACTTCATGGAAATTATTATTAATACAACAGAAACCAATACATGTACAGGTTATACTTGTTTCCAGTGCTGTACTGATTTTCAGTTTGGTTTATTTTTTGTACTAAAACCATGAAGGGAGTTTTTTAGATGTGACTTGACTTGTTTAGTCTTAAAATAGATACAAAGAACTGGGTCTCTAGGTTATTCGATATTTCTAAGAACTGTAATTTGTTTTGTTGTCTTAAAATGGTCTTTATAACCAGTGCTTCTTAGTGTGTCAGGACTGGCTTATCAGGAAATTGTTATACTTCAGCAATAAAAAAGTTCTCTCTGTCTCTGTGTCTTCTTCTTAGCTTAAAATATGAGATTTGCAGAGAGGTATTATCGGGCAAAGAGATTTTATTTGTGGGGAGAAATATAGAATAAGGTTGGTATTTACAAATACCATGTGTTCTTCCCTTTTAGTCTTTCCCTATCTTCAAGAAACAGTCTTTTGCATAAAGAATATAAAACTGGCTTCAGCTTCCCCAGAGGAGTCACTTGAGTTCAGGATCCGATTGTTTTCCTGTTGCCATCCACCGATGGTTCTGGTCTTTACAGCTGCTACAGCAGACTTGGTTCTGTTTTTTTATAAGACTGGGAAAGATATATTACAGCATTATTACAGTAAATTAAAACACTTTTTGTTGGTTTGGGTTTTTTTGTGGGGGGTGGTTTTTCTTCTTGTTTTGTTTTTGTTTTGGTTTTAATAGCTTTTTGTTGGTTTGGGTTTTGTTTTTGTTAAGTGGAACTGGGCATGTCACGTGGTTCACCCAAGCTTGACAAATTCATCAGCCCATTGCTGTAATGGCATCTTGTACAACTGCTGAAATATTCAAGCATCACATATAGATTGTTGCTGGAGGATTTATCTCCTTTGAATAACACCACAGTTGTGGGATAAAACCTGCAGCAAACATCATTAAACAAACTTGTGTGTATGGTATGCTTGAAGTTCTTACCTGTCAAATGTTAATCTATTTGATTTCATTTTTTGCTGGTATCTATGGTTACCTGAGTTAATGGGATATAGAGCACTGATGGATGAATTACTTCATCTCCTATTTTTAGACAGAAGAATTTAAATGAGCATATCCATCAGATATGCTGCGAGCAGTTGTTGGTATTTCAAACAGTTACTTCAGTAATGCATTTCAAATCTGCAGAATGGTCTGTAGAACAACTTTTGTTTTTCTGAGTATTGGAACTAAGCTTATCCCCATGGGATCCCACACGTAAACTTAATTTCTGTAGGTGTATGTTGAATGCCTTTAGCAGATGTTTGACATTTGGCTGAGTTGTGTAAAAGGGAGCTGGTTGTTCTGTCCCCCCTGTATTTTGAGGAGCCACCTTTGTGGTCAGGTTCCTGTCCATGGGGACAGGAGCTGTGTGATCACAGCCCTGGCTGTGAGTGTTGGCTTCCTTCAAATCCTGGGCCCGGAGTACCCTCGAGTGGCAGGGGAGCAGTGCATGCCCTGGCTGGGTGTTGGAGGTCCCCGTGTCCTGCTGGGCTCTGGGGCTGGCCAGCTGCAGGGGCTGGCTGGCACCCTGGCACCAAAACTCGGTGCTCTGCTCTCCTGGGTGTGCCAGAAATCCCCTGAGGAGCAGTGTTGGAATGGGCTGCTGCTGGTTCACTCAGGGCAAGTTGCATGTGCAAAGATACTCCCAGGGCTTCTGCTTTACTTCTGTTAATAAGGTGATGTTAATTGTTTTAATTTGCTCATCATGTTGTGATGAGCAGCAATGTTGACCAGTTGTGTTCTGGAATTCTTCTAGTCGTGTTTTGGTTAGACTTAAAACTTCTAGCATTTTATACTCACACAAAAATCACTGAGTTAGGGATAAGTGTTTTTTATATTGTAGTAATGCTGTAACAAAGAAAGTAAATACTCTGAAAATCCCACTGAATCTGGTCTAGAGCAATTGAACTATGTCCCTGAACAGAAGGAGAAACCTTGGCTCTAACAGTGCTGCTGTGTAATCTGAGAGCTTTTCTAGCCCTAGCTGAAGAGATTTTATTGACTTGTGTTATATTTATTGGATATATATACATTTATTTATTTCTATTAGCTCTCCCTAATTAAGTTAAAACTAAAATGTCTATTTTTAAATGGGAAATAGTTTTTTTTCTGTGAGGGCAAAATCTTGTTCTAGTGAACTGTATGGGTTCCTGCTACAAATGCCTCTGTAAAGGTGGCCTAGGTAAGTTTCTTTTTCATTTTCCTGTCACTATTGTATTACCCTGAATGTCCTGATGCACGAAGATGAACATGAAGTGGATAGAAGTTTTCCATGCAGTGGCTAAACAATGGCCCACAGAAGTGCAGTAGGAGGTGTAAATAGTAGCTGTAATAGTGTGGTTGTCCATCTGAATCATTTGGAGCAAAGGAACTGCTTGCTGTTATTGTGGACTATTCACTAAACTGCTGTGGAGAAGAGTGAGCAGTGTGAGATGGGCTGGTGAAGGTAGAGGGAGGGGGAATGCAGAATTACAGTACATTCTGTAATTCAGAACTGAACTGCAATAATACTGCTTTATCCCTTTATTTTTCATGTTTTATGCCATTTTAATAGTTTGATGAGAAAACGTTTTTTATAATCAGTTCCTGACATTAGTTCATCTTTTTTTTGGTTTTAATTGGGCATTAATCTGAAGTGGACAAAAAGCCGAATTCTGCCTTCCTTACACCATCACTGGCCATGAGTGGGTGCCGGTGTGAAGCACTAAGTGATTACCAGAGTTTGCTGTTCCTAGGAAACCAGGATTCGAGCTGGGGATAAGGACTCCAAGGACAGCGCCAACAACTTCTCTGTGACCAACGCGGAGTGTGGAGAGGCTGTGAGGCAGCGCTTTGCCGCTGACAGCAGGGCTGAGCTCCGGCAGTGGATGGAGGCTTTCTGGCAGCACTTCTACGATCTCAGTAAGTGGGCAGTGAATGGGGCATTATGGAACATCAAAGGGATCGTGGAGCCATTGGAATTGCCTCACACGCCTTTGTTTGCAAGAATTAAAAGAAATATGTTCTCTGGGATAATACTGGGTGGTGGTCTAAGTCGTTGGAAGGCAAATACTTGAGTAAACCAAAGTCCATGTGTTCCTGTAGGAAACCAGAGGCAGAATATGTCCATCAGTCTCAAAAAAACTTGTCCACTTAGCAGGCTTTTTAAAGACTGATCAATTCTCACCGTCTCTTCCTCCCTCTCACTGTAGTGGGAAGAGTGCACCTCTGCCTGGGCATCCTGTCAGTGGGATGTTGGTTTAGTGAGATCCTGCAGGTATAAACCTGAGTGATGAAAGGGGACGGTGCTGGAATCGGGTGGGACCTTGGTTAGGATGAGAATTCAGCCCACTCTTGGAAGTAGTCACAAGTAAACTTGGGATTGCCTTGATCAGCAGTATTAAATAAATTAAATTACAATTTGTAATACCAGGGATTGCTTGACTCTGTTGTAGTTCGAGGGTTTTGGTAGCCCTCATCACATGGGAATGTGTTCACCCAGCCACACTCCAGCCAGCCAGGCAAAGACAAACTGCTTACCTGGACCGGGTAAAAGCTGTGCCTCGGCCTTTGAACTGGTGATCCTTTGGCAAACCTCTGAAACAGCCCTCATCTTACATGGCAGAGGGAACTCACTTATTGGTGTGAAATGTTGTTGGAGTTGTGTATTGTGTTCTTGTTTATCACCAAATCCTTTTCACAAAAACTACTTAGATTAATTTGCTTGTGTCTTTTTTCTCTGCTTTCAGCTTGACTCACACATTTACTGAGAGTAGAGACTGGCAGCTTTTTTGCTGCCATTGACAAAGAGTTGTTTCCTGATAGGGATCTTGATCAGGTCAGAAACAAAACCAGGTCAATTAATGAAATATCAGTCTTTAGTCAGACAACACCCATAAAATAATTGAACTGAGGTTGTAGTAATTCCGTATCATAGTTACATTTCCAGTCATTTCTAGCTCTGATTTACAATGAGAAAAAGCACTATCAATTAAAGAAACACACCAAGCAAAAACTAGGGCATCCTCTTTAAATTATCTGTAGAGTAGGGTAAAAGATCTACTTCTTATTCATTATAGATAGAATACTACCCACAGATTTTTTGAGACATTTTCCTTGGATTCAGAAAAAATGGGTCACTTGGCATTTAAATGCCTTTTTTTCTTCCCTGGTTCTAAAATTCTCTTAAAATTAATGTCCTCAGAAAACTTGGAATGATTGGTATGAACAAAGTAATTTTACTGTGTCTTGTTTTCCTTAAGGTCAAAATCTATTAATAGAAAAAGAGGTTTCCTTGTCTGCTAAGGGATAAAAGGCAAGTTATCCTCTATTAAAAACAGAATGTTCCTTTGCCATAACATTGTAACATAGCTGTATAACATCCAGCTTGCAGGATATTGGAGGTTGTCCCTGATAAATTGAAGCTTCCCAAACCTTAAATTTATTTTTTTCCCTCAGATTTATACTGTTTGGGGATTTGAAGGCAAATGATGAGCTTTAGCCATCACAGTGTACCAGCAATGCTGATATGCCTAAATTCCAGCTAAGGATCTTATGACCTCTGTGCCAAGAGAATGAATACAGAAGTGAAAATACAAACGCATCCTGCTAAACAAAAGTAAATGCTCACTGTTTAGCATTACTTTGGAGATAGTTTCCTGACACAACCCAATAAATTCCTTCCATTTTTTTTCCAGACTGAAATGTTTAAGTTCCAGTCATTGTTCTCTTTTCTCTCTCAGGCCAGTGGAAGCATTGTTGTGAGGAACTTATGAAAATTGAGATTATGTCACCACGGAAACCACCTTTGTTCTTGACAAAGGAGGCAACCTCCGTCTACCATGATATGAGTAAGTGGGATTTGCCTTTTCAAGTTGCAGAGTAACAGAAACAACATTGTCTGAATTCAGATGGCTTCTGGTGGTGGTGGTGAAACACTGAGTTTTTTCAAGGACAATTCAGACAATGAAAGAGCAACATAATTGCATACCAAGGAGTTCATATTAAATTTGAATTTGTAATAGTGCAAATAATGATACATTTTTATACCTTGAGCTAAAAAAGCTGCAATCTGCCCTGAACACATTCAAAAAAGCTGTCACTAGAAAGAAACACGCATGGTAAGAGTAGTATACAGCTCAGAAAATGTAAAGGTAAAATAGTCCAGCTTGCAAACCAATTGCATGAAATTAATCTGCTATTCTTAGAGCTATTTGAAGGCTCACCTAGCTTAACTTACCTCATTTTTTGGTCTTTGGTAATTATGTGGAAAAATATGCTTGGAAAATCTAGCTAGAGTGTATCTGGGACTTGTATTTTTGCAGAGAAAAATGGTATGCAGTAGGATTTTTTAAAATAGTTTCATTACAGAAATAATATTTACAGACTAAAAAAAGTAGGTCACTTTGTTTTACTGGATCCAGTGCAGTATTGACTGAGAAACACCATACAACACTGAATGCCTGACTGCTTGCTGCTTGGGATGGAGCTGTGATGATGCTCAAAATGCCAAGTGGGTCACTGAGTTACCATGCATCAGAGCACTGAACAGTCAAGTTTTATCTAAGCTGTAAATGCAGAGCAGGAATGCAGTCAATGAACCACACAGAAGCTTTACAAAGGTAACATGGTAGCATAATTCCACTGATACACAAGTACCTCAGTGAGGGGCAGAACACAAACTCTGTTTCACTCTTAATACACCATCTTTTCCTGACTCATGTATAGTATTTGTAGTAGTACCCTGTACCCAGCACTGGTGAGGCACCTCAGATTCTGTGTGCAGTTCTCACTCCAGGACAGACATTGAGGGGCTGGAGTGTGCCCAGAGAAGGGCAATGGAGCTGGGACAGGGTCTGGAGCACACGAGTGATGAGGGGTGACTGAGGGAGCTGGGGGGGTTAGCCTGGAGAAAAGGAGGCTCAGGGGGGTCTCATGGCTCCCTACAGCTCCCTGGAAGGAGGGCAGAGCCAGGGGGTTCCATCCCTTTTCTCAAGTAACAAGTGATAGGACAAGAGGGAACAACCTCCAGGTGCCCTGGGGGAGGTTTAGGTTGGATTTTAGGAAGAATTTCTTCACAGAAGGGGTTTTCAGGCAGGGGCACAGGCTGCCCAGGGCTGTGGTGGGGGCACCTTTTTGGGGTTGTTTGAAAGATGTGCAGATGTGGTGCTCAGGGACATGGGTTGGGGCTGGGCTTGGCAGGGCTGGACTCAGTGACCTTTAAAAGTCTTTTCCAACCTAAACTGTTCTGTGATTCTATTGAAAATCAGATACTCCTGCTGTCTGAGGCTGGTACTACTGCAGTGTACATGGAAAAAATCCAGTAAGAAGAATAAGGAATGGAGCAAGGCAGTCTTAAGGCACATAGAGAAAAATGATACATGTAAAGATGTCCCATTTTCTACAGACTGGCAGCACAAGAATATTTAGTCATAGACTTTCATGGGCCTCCTGTGAAATGAAATTTTAAAAGTACTATGCAACAAAATGTGTTTAACAACTAATACATACAGGTTTCCCAGTAGTACATTATTTTTTCTTTAGCTTGGAAAGAAATATCAGTGCCTCCCCTGCTGCCTCAATGCCAGCTGTCATGAAAATAATTCCCTCCTATCACCTCAGTTCTCTCTTGGATGGCATATGTAATATTTTCCATTTCATCCATTAGCACTGTTAGTGGTTCAGACTTGGTGAGACAGTTAGTACAGCTTTGTATTCTGAGTAGTAATAACAAAATAGATAGAAGTAAAATGGTTGGTGATGCTTTAATCTGGGTTAATTGCTGTCCCTTAAAATTACAGGCATTGATTCTCCAGTGAAACTTGAGGGCTTATCTGATATCATACAAAGGAAAATTGAAGAGAGTGATGGTGGGTTCCTTCTTGGCCAGCAAAAAGAGTCTGCATCTGCCCTATGGGCATCACTCTTCGATGGATCTCATGAGATGACAGTTCAGAAAAGCACACATCTGCACCCACAAAGAGATACTGCAAGTCCTAATGACAGCAGAGGAAAGAAAAGAAGAGCTCCACCTCCACCCTCTGATAAATCACCATACAGTGCAAAAGCACAAGTGAACACAGAGCAGCTGGGCAAGGAGAACTGGAGACAGCCTGACCACATATCTGCCAGTAGCTCTTCCTTTGATGAGTCTGTGTTAGCTACGAAAATGCAGCAGCTGCAAACCCCCATTGCTCCTCCTCGCAAAACTGGACCCTGTGGAAGTGTTTTAGCTGGCCTGGGGAATCCCATTTCTCTGGTGAGCAAGAGTGAAACCAAACCAGTACCAACCCGAGACAGAAAGGCATCCCAGAAATGCTAGACCCCAGGTCCTGGTTGTATCCATTGGCATCATTTATCATAGGCTTAGAGGAGTCTGGAATTTAAAGTTTCTCAGCCTTCTCCTAATACTCTTCATTGAAAGTAGGTTTTAGCATGAAGCTCAAGTGTTTCCTGTAAGCCAGGGCATTACTGCTAGCTGCAGTCTCAGCTGTGTTCATTAGTGTTTGCATCTAAATAATTGCACTACAATGGGGGGGTTGTCTCTGTCTGGAGTAACGGTGCTCTTTCTGAAAACAATAGTTCAGTACTTTCCTCTTGAAAAAGCCACAGTGTTCAGGGTGACCTCAGCTGTCCCCACAGCAGGGATGGTACCAGTGCCTTCAACCAGGCCCTCAGCTTAGCCCATCCACAGCTTCTCAGACTCCTTCAGGGGGAATTCGCACATATTCAGCACAGATCTTGCAAAGCTGATTTTCTTGGGTTCCGTCCTTGCTGCATCCTCTCTCTCCATTGCTGTTTAGGGACCACTGCTTACATGAAAAGCTTTTGTGCTGTTCTGAATGGCTCTAACTCCATATGAATTTCTGAGGCAGTTCTATCAATGTAGTGGAATTTCCCAAGTTACTGCTGGTTCGTGTGCTGTTGGAATGGACCAGGGTTATGTGTCTTGGAACAAGGATATGATCCATCACGGCTCTTTATTTTGGGTAAGTCAGGTGTTTGAATGCAGTTGCTGGGTATGCACATGTGCTCATCTCATGGTTGTCTTTCCTGACAAACATGGCTCTGTGGAGCCTCTCAGCTGTTCCTGGCAGGGAGCTGGTTTGTGAACAGGCAGTGTTTCTGGTAAGCAAACTGGATTTTTTCCACTTGTTCTTCCTGCAATAGCAGAGAATAAGCACTGCAGGTGAAGATACTGAACTTTGATATGCTTTCCTCAGACTGCTCAGACCAGTTCTGTTAGAGGGATGGCTTGTTAGGGTTCCTGTGGCACCTGCAAAACATCTAGTGCTCAAGGAAAAGCTGTGTTCTCTTGATCCACAGCTGAAATACCCAACCGTTTCCTTGGCTGATGCATTTGTCTCAGATGCTGGAACTTACCAAGGGCAAAGGTCTGCTTGCAGTTCTCCTTCTGGAGTCTGGTGCTCAGACCTGTGTTGAGAGGGTTGTATCAGCAATTGTATACACACAGTTCATTATTTATCATAGTTTTTCCCACGTGTGGATGGCTCTGGGAGCTTTACCATTTCTCCAGAAGATACTGTGAGCATGGTTTCTTGGTTGGTTTATTTTATCTAATCTTTTGTCTTCAGCTAAGCTCTTGGCTGCACAGTTGTAAAGGTATCTGCTGAATTCCCTCAGTAGTTCATTCGGGATGGGGTTGAGAGGCAGGTTTCATTTACAAATCCTTTTGCAGGATTAGAGCCCTTTGTTCTAGAATGTCCTTGTTCATTCTTTGTTTAATCACATTCCATTTTCCCTCTGAAACAACCATAATCATTCTTACAATAAATCATGCTGTTACTTAAGTGGATGGTTTGTGAATGGCTTATAAATAGGAACAGAAAAACTGAAGAAAAACTACATGATTATGTAAATCAGACAGTCAGCTAAGTGGATTGTACAATTCTGAACAAGAAATGGGAAAAACTGGGGGGATGTGGGGGTGTGGAAAGCATATTTTCCAAAATGCAGCTGCAGTTTATTTAGCTTTAAATCTAGCATAAATGTTTCTGTGCTCAGAAAGAAAAAAAAACCCTTTTCTTGGAAACCCCCTTTCATTCTGGAGTTATATTAAAAACAAAAATCTCATTAATGTATAAGGAAAGAAGGCAGCATAATGAGAATTTATTTTTAAATTCAACAGGACATTGAATTTCATCAAGTAGTTTCTCTATTCAATTCAGTGGCTTTGTTTTGAACTGAACATACGTATTTTAGGAGGGCATTTAATATTAATTTGAAGTCTTCAAGTGATGAGAATTCACTCATACCTCCTGTTGCAATACTTAATTACCTGAGGTACATTTTTCACTTGATTTTCTATTTGCATTTCTAGCTCCACCTTAAGTTATTTTGGTCTTTTTATGCATTTGATTGCTTATATTGATCTCTGCAGTATCAGCTTTTCTAATTGCCTGTGTGGAGTTATAAATCATGATTATGTCCCTTTTAACCTTTTCTCTGATGAGATGTACTGAATTCCTTAACTTTCCTATGGCAGTGAATGTTATCCGAGACTAATTAATCTTCATGTTCTCTGTATTTCTCATGTATAGAAATATTTGTAAGGGTGGCATCTGAATTAGATGCCACATGTCAATAGTGATCTGTGACTGTAGAGCCCTAGTGTGATCCTCTTACTCTGATGAATCTCTCCCTCTCTCTCTTGCCTCAAAAATGGCGTTATCTTTTTTTGTGGAAGCATTGCCTTGGATGCTGACTTTTATGGGCCAAGTCCTCTTCAGAGTCCTTCTCAAGAATGTGGTACATCATCTTCTTATTATCCTACCTTATATTTTCTTGGAAATACAGATTGTATTTTACCAGCGTTAAAATACTGCTCATGAAGTGATCCAGATTGCTCTGTGGAAGTGACCTGTCCTCATTCTTTACTACTCCAGCAGTCTGCATGTCCTTTGCAAATTTATTGCAAGTGATTTTTACAGTTTATTCCAGATCATTGATTTTTAAAATTGAATGCAAGGCAAGGTTTGTAGAGAGAGGTGATAAGTTTTTATTACATCAGTGACATGGCTAGGGGTGGGGAAAAGCAAACAGACAGCCAACTGAATTTCTGTCCCTTTTATCCCAGAGCCTTTAAAACTTTGAATAAGATGGCCAACAGCTATGTTTCTTGCTAAGTCTCTTATAATACTGTCTCTTGAGAATATTATTATGATATTTTAAAGAAAATTACATGTTCATCTTGGTTTTAGGAAGTTAATCAGTGTTCTTGTGGTTAACACCTCAGTGCAGGTGTCTTTGCAAGCCAAGCTTAATATGTCAAAGAGTAAAATGCAACCTGTTATTCAAGACCTATTCTCCACGAAGCTGTGTGGATATTTTATATCTATCCTTGATTACACTCATGTGGGCCAGTTCATGATATTGCAGTGACCACCACTAAGCAAACAAGGCCATTAATTCTTCTGTTCATCTGCTTCAGAACTATGTAATCCCTCCTAAGAAGAAAGAGTTGACTTCAGCTTTTTGTATTTATTGTTACTTTGTCTTTCCTTTTTCCTCCCTTCTGTATTGCCGTTGTTGCCTTTGCACCTTCTGTGAGGCAGGTTGGTTTCCCCAATAAAACCTGCAGGCTGCCAGGGAACACAGAGCTCAGCTACAGGACCAGGCAGAGCTCCCAGGCAGTAACATTTCACAGGACAATGTAACATTTCACCGTCTCAGCAGCTGCACTCAGTCGTGAGGATGCGTTCATGGCAGACTCAAAATATCCGTGGTCGAAACCCAAACGTCATTTGGCCGCCTCCTGCTGGGATCAGCCTTGGGGGACAGCAGAGGGCCTGTGGCTTCTCCCAGCCCTTGTGTCCCATTCCCGTGTTCACGTTGGTGCAGGCAAGTTGGAATGCTGCCACCTGGCAGGGACTGAGAAACTCCTCTCCCAGGGTGAGAGGCTCAAACAATCCAGTGCAGCGCAGGGAGGACGTTGGTGGCACCTGCTGAACAACACATGGGATTAGAGACTTTTCTGAGGAACGTGTTGGGCCTGCTCTGAAAACTGCACCTGCCTGTTCTCTGCTGGATTAATTAATGCTGCTTAAAACCAGAGTGAAGTGATCGGATGCAGTCTTGAAGTGGGGCAGAGACAGGAGTCAGCCTGAACTCTTCTTTTAGGAAGTACAACTTGAAAGTAATTGCTAGTTCAAACTTGAATATAAATTTCACAGAACATGAACTTCTGAAATATTGACTGAACAAAGACTTAATTTATTAACTTTTTATATTTGCCTAACGTCTTCAGCTGTTTACTTGGTCTTGGAATGGGATATGGTACCGTCTGTGATTTTAAAGACATTACCTTCCAATGCTTACATTTTTATTAGTATTGTGATTTTTTTTTTCCTGTGGTAATAATACTAATAGTTATTTTATGGTGGTTTGTACGTATTTGGAAATGCTGCCACAGTGTTCAGAGTTGATTTCTAATTAACGCAAACTGCCTTAATAGAAAAATGGAAATTTGGACACTAATGTATTGTGAAGTGTTAGAACAGAAATCTTATTTTGCTGCTAGCATATTATATTTCTGTTAAAATATGTAAGTGAAATTAAAAACGTTTCTAGAATAAAAGGTTTTTTGGTGTAATTTTCTTCAGTCTGGAACTACATTAAGCTTTACTCCAGTGTATAAACCATGGGTGATGGCTGCTGGAAAATGAGAGAGCTCAGGGGTAGCTGCTTTTCCCTTGGGCCTGCCATGAATGTACCCCTGTAGGCTCATGCTGACAACAGCAAACAGGAAAAGCCATTTAACTGGCTTTCAGTTAAATCAAAGCTGTCTGCCCTGCGTGAGTAGGTGCAGTTAGAAATGTTATCTGACATGCACATTTTTGCCACAAATGGGCCAAATGAAACATCCTGGTTTGGTTTCATCTGAATTCCCTCATAGTCATGCAGGAAAACATGCCATGGAGCAGATTTCCATCTTGCTCTCTGCTTTGTAAGGTGGCTTCAGAAATGAGCCACTGACGTCCATTAATTAATGAATTAATCCATCTATTAATTGTTTTCCTTTCACTGGCAGCCTTGTGCTGAAGGGGAACTCCTATCCAGCTCACCAGCTAGAGTTCAGTGTGGCACTGCTAATTTAGAACTAACTGAGCTGCTCAAGTAAAAGGTTCTTTTGACCCAGTTATAAAATTACTGTAATAAATGCAAGAGGAATTGCTAGACATTTTAATTTTGGAATAAGATCCATGAAACAAACAAAGTGGGATTGAAAATTGTAAGGCAAGACAGTGCAGCTGAGTGATTTAATGAAATCTGTGCTGCAGCCAAAGCTGCTGCAGTTTGCTTTAAGGGATCATGGGAATATAAGATATGATGATCTCTTCATATAACCAGTAGCAAATGGTTAAACTGTAATTGTTCCATATATGTATTATGCACTCACAAAAAACCCCAGTTTGTGACACATCCAAATAAATTGCTTTTTATGAGGAAAGAACAAGCTTTCAAAATTTTTATATCAAAGTAGCTTTCTAAATGTTTTTTATGTACCTCCCCAAAGGGAGAAAATCTATAACTAGTGAAGTGTCTTATCTGTTATGGTATTTCTTCACATTTCTATAAACTTCTTGCAAAACAGTTACAGAAAGATATTTGTACTACAGATTGTTTCACCTGAAGGGTATTTTTGGTCTCTTGTCCAGTGTTAGGCAGTAATACAGGAATACTTACAGAAGAAAGTCATTTCATACACAGCTTCTTCCCAGCCCTCAGTAATTACAGGCTTTTGAATATGCAGATGTGGGAAGCCTTTTAGTCTGTCAAAGTTTCACTTTATGTCTCTGTCTGGACATGAATTCAGAGTGGCAGTTAAAAGTAAAAAATTGTATTCTTTAATTTACTTAAATTTTGGCATCACTGCTGTCTTGTAGCACTTGCAGCTTGATGATATGCCACAAGAATTTTCTTTCCAAGCTTTAAAATTTGTGTATTTTCTTTTGCTAAAAAGGAAAGGGTCAGTGTTCATCACATGCCTTTTTCTATCACTAAGCTTTAAGTGACTATAAAAATGGTTCCAAAATACAAATATCATTGATTAAGGTTTTTCACCCTAAAGGGAAGTGGTCCCAGTCTTTTCCATCTTTGTTTGGATTATATTTTCTATTTTCTAATTAGTGTCTATTTCAAAATCCCACATGTATTTTGATGGTATCTTCCTTGAGCTGTGTGCCCAGAGCTGAACACGCACTGCTCGCTCAGGGGCACTCCTGATTCACAAGAACAGAATATGTTCATTAATACTGCCCCTGTTACAGCTCCTCACTCGGCATTGGCAAAACCCAAATACAAATATTTCCATCACTCGGTGGCCCAAATAATGTGTGCCTAAATAAAGATGTAACTTAGGCAAGGGAAGATCTTAGTGCTGTTATGGTGAGCTTAACATCTCACTAATTTCTCAAGAGTGGGAAAAATTGTTATCACTGCGTGGCTGGCAGAGCAAGCTGCTTTGTCCTCACAGCATTTGTTTTTCAGATGGCAGCAGCTGCTTTACTTCCTTTGGTTTTCAGTGGTCATTACTCTTCAGTCCGTCTGTACAAAAGGGTTGAGAGCTTTTGAAACAAACTGAGAGCCATTTCACTGACCTTGCTGAAGCTCTGAGTGCACAGATCCTTGGCCTGTATACTTGGCTTGTAGGAAAACAGAGGGCCTGTGGCAACTTTGCCTTTCTTGTGAATCCAGACCTCGGGAGGGGATGTAGAGGATGAGAATGTTCCTCTCATCGCTGTAGCTTTATCACACAGCATGGGCCACCTGACATGGGGCAGAGCAGCTCTTCAAGCATGGAAGAAACTGCTCAAAATTAGTAGAGTCTCAAATTTTATTAACTAAATGGAAAGCCTTTCCTTAAGGACAGATCCTAATAATGGTATTCAATACATAGCTTGGGGTCAAATTGGATTTAATACACCATGCCCTTAATATATCAGGATTTTTCTATTATTTTAATAAGAGTTCATTTGTGTGTCTAATAATACATCACATTTCACTCATGACCTCATTAAAAAGATTTTTAAACATTTGCTTGATCATTATCCTAAGGAAGGAGAAAGGTCTGCTGTCTTGGGAACACCTCAGGTTTAACCCAGCTCATGCAATAGCTGCTGGAGCCTACAGCCTGATGTACACTTTTCCATTCATTCATTTAAAATAACTGCATCATTCCTTGGCAAGTCAAGGTGGTGATTTCGAAGCATGAATGTGTTAATGTGCTGTTTACATTTCTCGTAAGGATAAACCAGAGCACAAGTCTTCAGCTACTCTACAGCTTACTAGAATGATTAACACAAACTTCAGCAACAACTTTTTAACTTGCTTTTTTCTACATTTCCTTTGGCAGGGCAGATTCTGTCAACCATACCTGCAAAATAAAATTGAAAAAGGGAAAAGGAAAAGATAGAGCCAATGATTTAGTTAGGCTCCATCNACTCTACAGCTTACTAGAATGATTAACACAAACTTCAGCAACAACTTTTTAACTTGCTTTTTTCTACATTTCCTTTGGCAGGGCAGATTCTGTCAACCATACCTGCAAAATAAAATATATAAAAAAAGAAAAAATAAAAGGGAAAAGGAAAAGATAAAGCCAATGATTTAGTTAGGCTCCGTGAACTTTTTATTGAAGCACTAAAGAGAGCCAAGGGCTTGCTGCAGAAACAATTATTTGAATCAGGGTGTATGCAAGTGGATAAATTCAATTTGGGCTCTCACTGATATTAAACAAGAGTCAAGGGAGGGGCCACAGCTTCTCTGCCCCTCCCTTTTAAATATGAACCATTGTGACAGGAGTTTCCATCACACTTTTTGAGGCATTAGTCCTTAGGGGTGCTGGGTTTGGCAAAACAGTGCCATGTTCATGACTGACTTCAATACTGCCATCCTCAAAGACCCTCTGAGCTTGGGGCATGCAGGAAAGGGGAAAGAATTCTATTTCTCCCCATTTCTAGGGACATGATGCTAGCAACTGTTAGCAACTTTCAATGTAAGAACAAGGCAGTTTTGAAAAGCTGACTGTGTTACTAATAGGATGTGACCAAAAAGCCCAACCAGGATGTTTTCTGAGAAGCCACCTGACATTATCACTGCCCTTCAGCTTACTGGGCAACTTTTAAATCTTTTTACAGTGACATAATATTCAGAGACGATATTGTTTGGCCCTTGTTCTTCACTTTTGAAGCCCTTTACTACAGAGAATTTTGGAGCTTTAAGCTCTCCTTCCCTTTCCAGTGTCACTGTAGGAATTAGTCTTATCTGGCAGAAACATATTTCATCTCAGCTGACTTGCAAAGCACACAAGGTTACAGCAGTTGAAAGGAGGAAGCATGGCTTGGCATTGGCCAGTGTGTGCAGGCTGTGACTTGTCCACAGAGCAGAGTTTGGGGCTGTCTCGTGTGAGGCACTGGTCCTCCTTGTGCTGATAAAGGAGCAGCAGCCACAGAGGAGCTGGAGACATCAGAAACCCCTCCCCAGTTGATGTCTTCCGTGCCTTCATCCAGCTTCAGCAGCAACCCCACTATTTCCTTACAATGCCCTGGTCCCAACAAAGCCCCGATCTTGCACACTCAAGATACAAACTGTCCTGATGCCCTCCCTTGTCAGGGAGGGAATGGCTTTCCCCAGCACCACGGAAATTTGCCCAGCCAGGTGCAGAGTCGAGATCCCCACATGCCTTGTTCTGCTTTTTATCCCACTCCAGTGCCATCCCAGCAGCCCCCTTTGGGAGGAAGTTCTGAAGTGCTTTATAATCATTTGGCTCACAGTGCCCTTTGGGTTAATGATTTGTATGGCAGAAGTCACCCATAGAGGTTACACATGTGAGATGTCCATGTGCCAGCCTTTAAAGACCTGGTTGTGCTCAGGTTTTTGGCTCACTTTAGCAGCATCCTGATCCTATAATCAAATTATATGTGTAAGTTCTGGTTTTGATAAACTAAACATAAAAGAACAAACAAGCAAATGAGCTTTTCCACAGCCTCCTCCTCCTCTGAGTGCAGTGTTTCAAGGTCCTCATGGAGTGCTCCCTGGAGCAGGGCTGCAGCTTACCAAGCCTGACTCCCTCCTGGCACTCTCATTCATGCATTCTGTCAAACAACATTTTCTTTGGTTTTTTATCAAGATCTTCTTCACTGAGATCTTCAAAGCAATTAATTCAGTGCTCCATGATTGCAGCTGCTGAATAATTGTTTGTTAGAGCATTTTCTTTCCCAGGCAAGAGATGTAAAATAGTTGCTCCCCTCAATAAACAAGTTGTCAAATGTGATTAGTTAATGGACCTGTAATCATGCGACAGAATAAAGGTAAGGATATGGTAAGTGTGATGTGAAAATGCATATTTAAATTAAAGCTATAGGGGAACATTTTCCCATAGGAACTCTTCCTATCGATGCTGAAATAGACAATTTACCATTCATAATGATTAACTGTAGATCATTAATTAAAGAAAACAAGAGATTAGTCATCAAGCACTTCAAATTAAAGATGCATTGATTATTTGAGTTACTTTCAGGTCTGGGAGGCCAGGTTAGTGTCCAGGTCCCCATGCCTGAGCCAACCTTCCCATATAAACTGACATGCAGAAGTAAAAGCCTGTTAAAATTAAGGTCAAAATTGTATTAGCCAATATTAAGTTGAAATGTGTTCCTATTCACCAGCCCTGTAATTTGCCATACTGTCCCTGATCAGACACATTAGGAGGCAGAGATGGAGCACCCAGGCTCGGTGGCTTGTGGGGATGAGGGAATGTCATTTTTTGGCAAGTGAATGCTGAATTCCAACCTAAATGCAGTTACAGAGAGGATGTATTATAGCTCAAAAATGTAATTAGCTCATTTTTTATCTCTAAATAATAAATCTAGCTTTCTGCCTGCCCTTTAGAAGAAATCTGAGACAATCCTGCAGTGGAATCTGTGCAAAGCAGAAGCCCTGTGCGAAAGAATCCTGCAAGGCTGGGGGTTTTTCCTTCCACACTCCCTTAGGAGATGTACATTCAATGGTATCATTTCCTAAAAGAGTTTTCCTTGACAGGAAAAGCAAATACTTTTATTTTTGTTTTCGTTAAAAGCTGTATCTATTACAGAAATTTAATTCTCCATTTGGGAATTATAAGCAGTAATACAATAATAATAGTTGTTGGTTACCACACTCTTATTTTAGACTGTTCCAGGCAGCTGCCTTCTGCTTTTTGTACAATCTCTTAGTATTAGGCTCCAATATAAAATGAAATTACTCTGAACTGCCTGCCAAATTTGACTATTGTTTTAAAATCAAGTAGCTGTTACTTACATGATGTAATAGCAATAGGGGTACTGTAATTACTAAGTCACATGTGAAAAATAAGACTTCAGCCTTCAACCTTCAGGTGATTAACCACCCAACTATTATTACAAAGATGATAAGGGTACATAATTCTGAGACAACAGACCTGTGAAGGCCCCTGCACAAGTGATGTGCTGCGTGGTCAGAGGCTGTGAGGACACTGTTGCTGTAGCCCAAACCTGCTGCTTTTTTGGTTGCTTTTTGGAGGGCACTCGAGACAAAGCTTTCATGAGTTAAGTGTTGAGCCTCTCCCCTGATGTGTCCCAGGATGAGCTCCCTGCACACTGCCAGTCCTCACATCCCTGTGGCACCTGTGCCCAAAGGCAGTGGTTCAGGAGGGGGCTGACAGGGCTCCACTGGCCCCTGGAGCTGTGGACAGTGGGGATCCTGGCCCCAGGGCTGGCTGTGGCTCACAGCAGCCTTGCCCCCACCATTCAGGGTGCCCCTTTACCAGAAGGGATAATGGGTTTCTGCAGGACTCCAGCTGCATGCTCCTTCCTCAATGGTTTTCACAAGCTGACCATTTGACCAGGACTACAGGCTAGCACATATGTGCTAGTGAAGGAGGTTCATAAATAAAATTGTTAGGATTAGGAAAGTTGATCTTTGCCAACCCCAGATCCTAATACTGAGGCAGCTGACTTTAAAGAAAGCAATAGAATATTATTTATATTGACATTTTGGCTGTTCATTCCAGTAGGTCACACTTCGGAGGCTTCTCTCCACCAAGACTATTTTGTCATGGCAGCTGAGGCCTAAGAATAAGGGGATTTTAGACACAACCCTACAAGTTGCCTGTTTAAAGCAAAACCCTCTGTGCTTCAGTGTTGGCACAGTTGCAGCTTTGCCCCATGGTTTGGCTCCAGCATCCCTGCAGGTTCATCTCCTTCGTGGGTTACTTCAGGGCCTCTCCCACTCTTCTTCCCCTTGGACGGCTCCCGGTGTCACAGTGGGCTCCTCTTATTCCCTCTGCCTCCTCTCCACACCTCTAGGTCTCCTGCTGTAGGAACTAAGGACAATGGTTTCCTAAGAGAGTGTTTCAAGGCACTGGACCTTATAGAAGTGATCAAGGTCATTGGAGGAGAGATCATACACACAGAATCACAGCTGACTGCAGGACTGCAACAGCTGGAGGATGGCATGGATGGCCAAATGTCACGAAGCTCACGATAGTAACCCCCAAGCCAGTGAGACAAGGGTTAGGACCGGGTTACTACAGACAGCTGCACTGCTGACAAAGAACAGCCAAGCTTTCTTGGAAGGCTACACACTGGATCAAGTGGATGCATCCCTTCTTTGCCCACGTTACTTCAGAGACATCCTCGTCCTTCTTAGTATGCAGCTAGTGTGGTTCACTGGCTCTGCCAAGCAGAGCTTTTAATTCTCCCTCGCTGGAGAGAGGAACTTCAGAACAAGAGAATGATTAATGGAGGGAGAAAAAAAAAGCAAACAACATTTAAAAAGGGATAATAAAAGTGCTCAATGAAAGTGAAACGATCAAGACATATGAGAATTCTATGAATTCCTCACAGCCGTCCAAAGGAGGATTGCATAAGTGGCAGCACACCTCACTCGGCACATCCTGTAATGAGAATGGCTGTGTTTACGCTTTCATTTACACCGCCTCCATGCCCGCAGGCTGCAGGCAGGCCTGTTCACACCCCGATGGAGCAAACTGAAAGCCAGGAAGCCAGGCCTGTGTAACTCGGGACCAGCTGGAGGGTTTTTGGGTGTGAGAGGTGGGTCCTGCCTGTAGCACAGCTTGAAGGGACCACGCAGGGCAGCAGCACCCAGCACAGGGACAACCAGGGAGTGCGGACATGTGCCAGGGTACTATAGTGAAATCTGATTTTTACAATTCCAGATAAATCCAAGTTTTGCATTGGATAAATCCAAGTTTTCCTAGGAAGGCTGACCAGGTCGCATTCAGCAGTGTTCATTGTAGGCCAGGTGAGTTTTTCTCCATCCTCTCCCAGCTTTCAGGGAAATCAATTAAATGTCTCTGATCAGGTTTGTCACTGTGGCTGGGGACAGCTGGTCTTCCTGTGCTCCTGCAGAGGTGAGCACAAGCCAAACTGCACTGAGGGTGCCTCCAAGCTACCTGAAATTAGACATCATTGGAAGACCTTAGCAGATAGTTTCCTCTGGAGAGAGTCCGACAGAGAAGTGCCTGAATCAGCTGTGAGACATTTGCAATGAATTGTCTCCATACTGAACACTGGATGTGAATAATACATAAAGTAGTCCCTTCGTTGCCAAACTCCCTTTAGCAGGAGGGGGTTAACCTGGATGGTAAAAGCCAGAAGAAGCCAGGTCAGTGCAAAGCACAGCTTGTACATGATCACCTTTGTAGGCAGCACAAGCTCACATTTGCCCAGGATGGACCACAGAAGCTCTGCTGTGTGATGTGTTGCAGGATAACTGATGGAAGGGTTGGTTATAATTGGAAGAGATAGGCAGACATGATACCTGAGCATGGAATGTCTTAGCTTGCAGACAGAAATGACACCTGAACTCCTCCGAAGTGCTGAGCTGTGCAGCACAATCACTCAAGTGCAACTTCCCAGGGGCTGCAAACCTTTCTGAACTGGTTCAGGAGCCAGATTAAAATATTACAGGTCAGTATGATCTCAAAGAGAGTGTTTGAGAATGTAATTCAGGGGTTGGGAACAGGAGGGGTGGAGAAACAGATTGCACTCATACTCCTTCCAGGTAATAATCATACCATTAACTTGAGGCTGAAATCTTGAAGTATTTATGCCGTCTGTTGTGTGCACATGTGTATGCATAAGTTTTAACACTGCCAGCCACCTACTAAGGCACACACAGTGGGAGCCAAGACAGCAGGGCTTGAAAAATGTGGCACCCAACTTCTGCATCTGCCCATTGCTTGTAAGCTGGCTGAATCCAAGAAATGACATGCTCCTTCTTTCTTCTCTTCCTCCTTTCTTAATTAGATAAGGAAAATACATCAAAATGGCACAAGCACAGCTTTTCCATTTCTTACCACCCTCTGTCTCAGTTGTACCAATGCCAAAGCTGCTCACCTGGGGAGGATGGCTGTGCTGATGGAGCAATGCTGGCAGGGCTGAGGGCCATTGGTGTTAATTTGCTGGCTGCATCTCCTGTGCTGGTCAAGTGAGGCAGTGTCCACACTCTGCAGCAGGGAGCTGCACAGGGCTGTCCTGTCCAGCTCTGGATGATCATGGTGATGACAATGGCCCTGTGGAGCCACCAGCCTGGACATGATGGCAGTGCAGCCACCATGGCATCATGTACCACACTGCAATGTTTCAGCAAATACAGCTCACTTTCAGGAGGCCTAATTAACACAGGCAGAGCTTTTTTTTTTTAAAGAAGTTGGGTTGGAAGAAATAATGAAAATTAAAAACATATCCAAACTCCATCAGAGAGAGAGAAACAGCATTGGAGAGTGGTGATGGCAGCAGGAGTGTAGAGCCCTCATCCAGCCCACCAGAGATGGAGGGGCCACTGTATTTCTAGTCCAGGTAACCTTGCTGCTTTGTTTGAAGATTCCAGTATGCAGCTGTAATTCCTTTGTGCCGTATGGAGATGTAGCCTTATTCTAATAGCATACAGCTCTTTCAGCCTTTTCTGGGGTTTTCAGTCCACAGCCTTAGAAGGGGTCTTCAGAAAAGCCAAATTTGGACTGAGTAAGGAACTGCTGTTTCCTATCATGTGGATTTCAGCTCTTTGATCCACATAATTCTTCTGATGGGAGGAGGGCAAATAATCAATAGGTGCTATAGACAAGCTATTTAGTGGGACTCTCTCCAAATTTGGATAAATCAAGTTTGACCTTCTTCTGGCTCCATCAATCCAGTAACAAAGTAGCTTAACAGTGGCTTTAAATGAAGAACAGATGCTTCTTCTGAGCAGAGCCATTGTGCACCAGTGAAGAGAGAAGGGAATAAACAAACACACACTCCAACTGCAGCCAGAGGAAAATACAACTGGTGGCTCCACTCTTGGAGTTGTTCCTCCATCTCCATTAGCAGCTGAAAGCAGGGACATGCAGGGGAAGATGGAGAGGTGGTGGAGATAATGGCTGCTTTCTCAGAGTCCTGCCATGACCTGGGCAGCTGGTGGCACGAGGCATGGTGGGGTCAGAGTCTGCTGCTGCACAGGACAGTGGTACTCTAAGGAGTAAAACCTGAATGCCTTTCATGTCCCACTCTAAGTTATTAGGAGCAAAATCCCCTTCTCATTTGATGTACATAACACCTTAATGAATTGGCACTCCTATATTCTCATTCTTGCTTCAGACTCTTCTTGTGTACCATTTTTATGTGTTTTGTACTAGTTTGGAGAAGAGAAGCATCTGCAATAGCCTTGTAGAAGATCTGATTTGGATCAGAAACCTGTCCACACCAAAAAAGATTTAGCTGATATCACACAGGTAAACTCATAATGCAGTAGGTTTTTGTCAGGCTTTATTATTTCAAGTTTATTCTATATCATATGGGTAGTGTTTGGTTGGCCTGAAGTATCATTCCAGATGGGAAAATATAATTCACTTTTGTTCATCTCTTGATGTAGTAGTGCTGGCCTCTTGTTTTCACATCAGATGAAATGGGGTTTTGTCTAATTCTAAAGGTACAGTTACTGAAAGGACAATGACAGAGCAATTTTTCCTGTACATCTCCTCCCTTGCCCTTCATCAGGGACCAGGATTTTATGTGTGGTTATCATGTCCTGAGACAAGATGCCTGATGTGGTAAAGCAGATGGCTGCTCTGCTGTAGCACGTGTCAGCAGCCTTTTCTGCATTCACTGATGGGGGACACATTTTATAAGTATTAAAAGAAGTGTTGGACAACACTCTTCACAGGGTATTTCTCCAAAGGACCTCTCATGGCAGGCTGCTGGACAGGCCACATGGCCACCATGGGGCCACCTTGCTTACCACAAAGCAGATACTAAAGGAATAGGAAAACAGGCTACAGTTGGAAATCTGGAGTCATTGTATATTAACAACTTAAAGCCCAAATGCACAGAGAAGCTTCTACAAAATCACCCAGTCCTCACACTTCTAAGTGAAGCCACCCTAACCATGGCTATGGACGGGCTACAGGGGCAGGATCATCACAGACCAAGCACCAGAATGGGATTCCAGCTTCAAGCTGGAAGAAGTTTCCAGTTTGCAGCAACAGAGCAGGGTGGACACCACTCATGTGTTACTCCAAAGTGCTGGTGTTCAATCCTAGGGCATGGCAAGAGCAGGGGCTGGGTGGGCTCTGTTGACAGCTGCCCTACACAGTAAACCAACTTTACCCAATCCTCTTCACCTGCTTTCTGTCAAGCCTGCCAAAACTGTACTGAAAGATCAGGAAGAAGAGAGCCAAATTCTTCATTTCTGCATAGTATTGCCACAAGAAACCATCACCAGCTCCTCGAGGAAAGGCACTCTGGTGCAAAACTGCCAGTGGTCCTGTTAACCCCATTTGCTCTCACGGCAAATGCTGAGTTCTCAGTACTTCAGGGTGTGCACACATGATCTCTCCCTGCCCCTCTCTGCATATTGGTATTTTATATAAATCAATATTTTCTAGTCTTTAACACCCATTTTTCCCCACCAGCAATTCAGCTCCCATCCAGCCAAAGTGGCTCAAATGGCAAGGGTG
Source organism: Polioptila caerulea (assembly GCA_013397295.1). NCBI lineage: Eukaryota > Metazoa > Chordata > Aves > Passeriformes > Certhiidae > Polioptila > Polioptila caerulea. The sequence goes on along the minus strand of VYXF01012889.1, from coordinate 124,833 downwards.
GCTGAGGGGGACCCCAGGAGGGCAGTGGCCGTGCCCCAAGAGCTGGGCCCAGCAGCAGCAGGAAAAAGCAAACACATGAGGCATGGCCACTTTGTGGGCCTGATCACCTGCAGGTGTGTTGCTTGTGCAGGGCTGGTGTGTTTCTGTGTGTACCTGTGTGTGGCAATTTGTTCATCAGTTACTTACACATACATTTTGAAACTAAGAGCAAGCAAATAACCTGATAAACAATCCCAGCCATCAGGGACAGAGGAGCAGCAGAGATAACTGTGTATTTACATTACATATTTATACAATTAAAGTGTATATAGTTATCTACATAAATATAAGTATATAAACCTCCAGAGGAAAAAAATATTTATACAGATATAGAAATTATTTTAATATTTTGTTTATAATTTTGTATTTCTGTCTACCTATACAAACATAGATTTAAAATGTCATTATATATCTTTCTAATGATACATTTTATATTGCCCACAGGCATTCTGAAACCCTGCAGGTGGCTGGAGGGGCGAGGCAGGCAGCACCCCCACCCCAGGGAGAGCTGAGGGTCAGGACCAACCTCCCAGGTGCTGGGAAACCCCCAGGGGAAGAACCAGCGGAGGGTTCTGCAGAATAAGCCCTCCATGAGAAGCCACCCCCCAGCCCCACTGCAGCCACCTGTACCCATTGCTGCCTTTGTTTGCCATGGTCAAACCCTGGCACCTGTCAAACACAGGGAAAAAAAAAATCTCTCTGCTAAAAATTCATCATCTCACTGTTTTGGGTGAGCACTGAGAAAAACATCCATTTTATGTCCTCTAAGGAAGTTTTGCAGATGAAACATTAGCCTAGCTCTTTGCAGAAAGCCATCCTCTGTTTCCCATTAATTTTTGGAGGAGAGGATGGGGAGAGGAAGCAGTGATGATAGCAGGGAAAGCAGGGATGATAGGAGAAACTAGGTGGCAGTTGAGCTGGAGCCATTTCTCCTTCATCATGAGGAATCAGAAGCATCACAGATTATTTTAGTCCCTCTTTTGTAGGTCACCTTTAATAGAAATGTTAATAATGCTGTTATCTGTATATCTGAAATCTTATATGGTAGCTCTGTAATTCACTGTCTTTATCAGCCTTCTTTAATGTATAATTTAATGCTTGTTTAGCTATTTTGTTTGGGTATGACTCTCAGAATCATACCCAGAATCACGAATAAAAAAAAAATCTGTATGCTAGTTAACTACTTTTTATAGAAAGCATTTCTTTCATGTTATTTTAAAACCATGGAGCCGAGGGAAGTATTTTATGGACCATGGAACCTCACAGGGTAGTTAATTTCTGTCTGAGCTGGTTTCTCTGCTATTTTAAAGGATGCCATCAAGATCATTGCTATTTCTCTTGGTTGGGAGCCAACTGACTCTTCTGCTGTGGCGACACATCCTTGTGCTGTAATAAAGATGGGGAAAATAGCAAACCTGGGAGTTGGATGCTGCTGTATGGAAGGAAGAAGAAGGGTCTGCCACCCCTGGCCACCCCAGGGCAGCCACTGCTTGAAATTACACACCAAGCATGCTGCACCTGATGGGTAAAAACTGTTTCAGCCTGGAAATATGGGGGGAAAAAGATGATGATGACAACTCACGTGCCCGATGTCACTATTCCCTATCCCAGTGTCCTGCCAGCTGGGACAGGACAGGGGGCCAGGCAAGCTGGCAGGCTCCTGTGAAAGGCACTTTCTTCCTGCAGGCAGCCAATGGGACCTGGCCATGTGCGTGCCATGGGCTCAGTGGGACATGTGGGCTTTCAATGTGTGTGCCTTTGCTTGGTGTAAGAACTCTAAAAGCAGTAATTGGGCGGTTAGCTGAGCCCTAGGCGAGCTCGGGCGATGCACTAAATATTCTGCCTTTTGTTTCATAATGAATTATTCTGTGTATCTAGAGCAAAGGGAGTTTTCTTTTTTGGTCTTTTCTCTGCAGTTCATTCCTAGCCTACTTGTGGGGGTGTGTTGAAATCTTTGCTTTTTGCTTATGAGGTCAAGTACTTTAATCAGGAGCAAAAAAAATTGCGTGCTTTAATCCTAAATTCTCTGAGTGGCTGCCAAATATAATTAGAAACAAATGGCTTTATTCTTCATTTGAAAGCTCCACAGACACTGGTGGGGGGCAGAGAGAGAGAGAGCTTGGTTTGCCTGGCAGTTTTTTGGGGAGCTTGCAGACAAAACCACTGCCAAAAAACACGAGAGAGCCCTGCAGAGGATGGAGGATTTGGGCAGAGGTGCAGGAGGCAGTGCCAGGGCAGGATGAGGCCCCTGTGTGTGCCTCTTGTGCCAGCAGCTTGGTGATTCCTCCCATTGGTACTGGACACTGGAGGGGCTGGAGCAGGGCACCACGAATCCATCACCTGCTCATGTAACCACACAAGCTGATCATGTCAAGGTCCCAGCCACCCCAATGGGACCTGGGTGGGATGTAGACACCCACATACAGAGCACTCAAGGGGTTCAGCACTCCCTGGGCTCCCCTCCCCAGAACTGCAGTGGCTGAGCCCCAACTGGGTGCACATGCAGTGTTTAGGTTACAGGAACTGAATTCTGCTCTGAGCAACACCAGGCATACTGCAGATACCCCCTGCTTATACACACCTGGGCTGCCTGCAAATTCAACTTACCTCTGTTTAGGTGTATCCATGAACTATCCACAGGATAACAGAGTTGCAGTAGTTTCATCCTCATGACACGGGACCCCACTGTGTCCATTGTGTATCCTTTAGCACTTGGAATATGTGCTGGGAGCGCAGCATGGCTGCCCCTCATCTTTGCCTCCTGGTCCCCATCCCAGCACTTCTACAGCTTAGCCTCATCATGGTGCCCACCTCACAGAAGGACCATGGCATTGCCCCATGGCACTGCAGCTACCACACCTCTGTGTGGGGGCCCTGAAATAAACTGGGGCCGTTGCCCACCCCTCTGGTGTCTCCCAGCATGAGGGGGCATTTGCAGTTTGCCCAAGCCGCTGGAGGTCCTGAGACACCTATTTCAACAAACAAACAATTTTGGTATCAAAATGGCTAAAGAGCTCACCAGCTTGTGCAAGATGGAAAGTTTTGCTGCATTGCATCACAGCCTAGCATACCTCCATGGCAGAGCAGTGCCTCACGGCAGCCCCTCATGGAATGGCAGCCCCTCATGGAACGGCAGCCCCTCAGAGCATGGCAGCTCCT
>VYXF01012889.1:79962-114808 GCA_013397295.1 Polioptila caerulea | reverse complement strand
ACCTATTTAAAAAAAAAAAAAAAAAAAAAGAACCCAAAAAAACCCCCCCAAAAAACCCACCCAAACATAAAGAGCACAGAATATACTGGACAAACGGAACTATATAAATTATTGTGACCAAATGTGACACTGGTAGTTTATGAAGTGGATATGTACAGTCAAATTAAACAGTGTTTACCATTCTGTTCTAATAGTGTTAAAATGAAAAAATCTATTGCCGTTTTACTATACATTGCATTGATTGAATGTTTAAAAGTCAGGAAAAGTTACCCAAAAAAGCACATCCACTGATTGTACAGATTCTCGGCCCACTTCTCCTTTCCAGGTTCATCTGAAGTCCTTGACTCGTTTGCAACAATGCACAGCCTCCAGTCCTTGGCTCAGTGAAAGGCAAATGTAGCCCTCACCATGGTTTCAGTGAGCTCAGGACTGGGCTTGCGTTTCCACGGCTCCCTTTGAACATCTGCTATTACTATGTTCAAGTCCTTTCAGAAAACACATCCACAAATTCCCCAAAAATTCTCTTTTTTCTGTGTTTTTTTTTCTCTCTCTCTCTTTTTTTTTTTTTGTTTTTTTTTTTTGATTTGGTTTTCTTTTTTGCAAGGGCAGGGATAAAGGGTGAGGGGGCTGATATGGGAGCCAGAATTAAAGAAGCAGTCCCGTCTCCATCAAACTCCAAGATGCTCCTCTAGGCAGGATACGACTGCATCCTGGTTGACAAAAATACAGATCGCTAAATCTGCGAGACATCATCGCAGGGGGAGGAATGTCACTAGCTGAACTTTTCTCCTCAGACCTTTGTTTTATGAGCAAGGAGTTTTACAGTTTTGTGCTGGGATGTACAGAGGATAGCTGGGAAGGTGGGAACGCAGCTTGAGGGTTTATAGCAGCTAAAGGATAAATGCTGTTATGCAAAAGGTCACCGTAGGAACTTCCTACAGGTGTTGCTGCAGCTAAGTGTCTGTACAGTTGCTGGGAGTTTGCAGGGGACGTGAGGAATTGTCTCTGCACCATGAAGGAGTGAAGAGCCAAAGGCTGCATTAGTGGGGATAGCACGGTCTGATTTTTCAAGTACTGCAGGGGATGAGAATACCCGGGTGGGAGGCGATTGTTCAGCCCTGTGCACAGGCTTCCCGGATACAAGCCTGGGAAGATGGGGGCTGACAGGGGAAATTTGTGGCTTTCCAGCATGCTGCCAGAATGGAGGCCATGCACCGACTTGCTACCTTCCCCCTCTTGGTCGGGAACCTTGTCTTTTGCCGGGGTCTCCTTTGGTAAGTGAATAGGAGAGACAGCTCGGATTTTTTTTTCAGAAATGACTTTGTCCAAATCCTCCAGGCTCCGTTTCAGAGGCCGGGCAGCCCCCACGTTTTGAGGGCTCGTTCTGCGGCTGATGATAGGATGCACCATCCCCTCCATCTTCCTCAGGTTCTCCAGCCTCTGGGCCTGCTGCTTCCCAGACCTGTGGAGCAACTCGCTGTGTTTTTTGGAGGCTGTCAGTGCCATAGGGGACACGCGGCAAGCTTTGGGGTTACAGTCTAGGCTCACCGCCTGGCTGCTTCCAGCCTGGAACGGGGAGATCCCTTTGCATTCTTGCTGGGATGAGTGAGGGAGACTGGAGCCTGGAACCTTTGCAGTCTGTTTGTGTATGCTCTTTGGAAGACTCAAATCTGTTGGCTGATCATCTGAAGAAGCCTCCACTGTTGCCTTTTTTTCTTGCTGATGCAAAGAGGGGCGGTAATTTAAATTTAGTTTTTCTTGGTGTTTGTGTTGAGTAAAAGTAGAAATATTTTCAGACTCTCTGAACATGTCCCGGGGGAGGTACTTTGATGTCTGTTCATTATTAAGGTGGTGTTCTGTGTGCCTATAAAGGCTGTGCAGATGAGGTGATGAATAGAAATCTGCCAAGAAAGTGGGCACATGGGAGTGCTGCAGTGCCCTTTTCTCACTCATTTTATCTTTGCAGTCCTGGATATCCAACTTCGGTAGGTATGACTCGGCAAGAGAACTGAGGTGATGTTTTGAAAAATCACAGCGCTGAGGATCCGGTTTACTTAGCATGTCATGTTTAAAAACATCATTAATTGACTTCCTTTCTTCCTTGGTTTTAAAACTCTGTACATGCTGTATGACTGAGGGCCTATTAATTGCTACAGGATCAGAATTAGGGGCATGGGGACCTTGAGATATGCCTGAGGACAGTTCATCTCTGCTGTTGAGTTTCTTTTTGCTGATCAAAGGTGGAGGAGAACCATAAGGATAGTTACACGAGAGCGAGGCCCCGCTGACCTGTGACAGCAGCTTCTTCTTTGCCAGGGGTGACATGATGCCTGGATTACCTTTTGAGTACAGCAGCGGTGTGTAACTGAAAGTGGAGTCATCGTTCATGGAGCCAGGCAGCTCCTTTTCCTTAAACATGTCGAAGTTCTGCACCACCAGCACTTTGGGCGTTTGCTTTAGTGCGTTGTGGATATCCTCGTTTCCCAGCTGGTCCACCTTCACCGTGCAGTTTGCGATGTAATCAGCCATCCCTGGCAGCTTCTCATCTTCCGTGTCGCTCTGAGTGGGCAGATGGACGGGGAAAGCTGCAAAGGGCATTTCTGCAGGTTCACTTTCTAGGCTGTCAGTAAAAGCCTTGTTTAGTCTTTGTTCAGGCTTTGTGTCTTCCAGGGCATCTGCTGGGGGGTGTAATTGTTTTGTGACAGTGGCATCCAGCACAGTGTCTTCTTCTGCAGGCACGGATATACTCGGGAAAGAGGATGAGTGCTGAACCTCCTCCTTGGCTTTCTCACTGTTGGTGCTGTTTTCTGTCATGTCTGTCTTCTCCGGAGGCAGTGTCCAAGCAGTCTCTGGTAAAAGAGATGGAGGGCCTTGCACGGGTTGTTTCACCTCTCCCACTGCAGGGTGTTCAGGTAAGTTCTTCTGGTCGGCTGATTCTTGATCCTTCTCTTGTTCTGATGAAACCTAATGAAATGATTCAACAGACAATAGTAAGAATGCAGTATGTTCTGGCAGCCTGTTTGTAAGGTTATGCACACTGTAGGCTACTTTTAGAAAAGGGCTTGACAACCACCTTGCTGGCATGTGAAGACTCTAACATCAGGTACTGGACTCAAACAAAGAGAGGTATCTCCTGGAAATATTAAAAAATATACCATCTCTGTAAGAGTCACAATAAAGCATTTCAAAACAGCAGATGTTTGTAACCTGATGAGAGGCACTGGTGGCTTGATCAGATAGCTAAATGCTGAGGTTATATACCCCTTTGAAGAGCAGATTTCATGACACAAACAATAAGGCCATAGAAATTTCTCCTGCTAGCCAACTTCACCTAAGAAAACCCCACTCTTCCTATGCTCTACCTTCCCTAAAGTCTCTCCAGCGTAGCTATCTTAAAATTCAGTGATCGCACAGGAGATCATTCACACCCAGTTCTGCATTAAAGTGTGAAAATGATAGAAATGGCATACTAGAAATCCCTATTGTAGGCAGCAAATCACTGCCATAGCTTAACTAGGACACACATTTTTTTATTAACGGATTAAAATGAAGTTGTCAACATCCAGTAAGTGTGTGTGCCTGCTATTACAAACATGGCTTTTATAGGCTCTCGTCAATGGGACCGTGGCTCGCTCTGCTCCCCCATTAATACAGCGTGTGTGCACAATTCACACTATTCATCCCATTATGTAGCCGGCTGAACTGTGACCCACAGGGGTCACCAGAGCATCCCATCTGCGATCCAGCTGACTGACAGCCCTTTTCAGAACTGCTGTCACTCTCCTCTGACATGCCATGGTAGAAGACAGTCATAAAACGGCAGCATTGTGCGACTCCTTTATTATTATTGTTTTCTTTCTTCCTTCATTGTAAAGGTAAGATGCACGGAGAAAGTTATCATCTAAATGCTGCTTTATGGTCTGTTGCAGGAGCAGGGAATTGGAGATGGTCCTAATGAATCTAGCCCTCTCAGAGATTTATTTTTTCGCAGCTGCTTTTAAATATTCCTGTTTGGTCGGCCTATTAGTTACAGTGTCTGTTAGTCATCCTAACTTCTTCTTTTTAAACTCATAGCTGACTTTTGCAGCCAAATACCATCATTAGGTCCTTTACAAAGTACCATCACTAGTCTCTTGAGCTTATAAAATTACAGGCACATACCAGACAGATGAGCAAAGCAAGGAAGAGAAAAAAAAAAAAAGAGAATCATACTTAATAACTGTACATTCTGCTCTTTGTTTTTGTTAAGCAATACTTTGATTGAAGTTTCAACTATTGTGAGGAAATGTGCAGTCTAAGGCTAATAGCATTTTGTCTGGTGTCTTGTTACACTGACAATGTCATTGTGATGGCAGGAAAAAAGTGAAGAGCACAAAGGCAAATGCAATCCTAATAAATTAAAGTTATATTCTCTGCCTGCATACTTCTAATGGTGCATGAGTTGAACATGCAATTGAGACGACCACACATTTGTAACTGGATTATGCTTTTCCAGCTCACAGTTTCCAGGCCACATGTAGAAATGGCTTAAGTGGTGGCTTGGTTGGGGACGTGCCTACACATTTATGTGGTGGCTATAGGGCTCTCCCCCAGAGCAATGCTCCATCACTGGTGTGCCTGGATGAGGGCTCAGGAATGGGACTCCACTGCCAGGGCATGGCTGCGGTGCAAGAGACAAGCAACCTCCTGCCTGGCTCCAGCAGACTGGATTTTACCCCACCCAAAGGAGCTGAACGTCTCCTGCCTGCTACCCCTGTTAAGTGCCATATCCTGGGCATGGAGCCCTCCCTATGGCAAAGCACAGATGAGTTCTGGAGCCCTACACCCACCCAGGGGTGAAACATCCACCCTGCAGCCCCCTCACTGCTCGGGCCCTGTGTGATCACTGACCCGTATGGTGACTGACATGGAGGTCAAGGTGCTTAATAGCCCACCCTGATCAAACAGGGGCAGGACATGTCTTCCACCCCAGTCAGGAAGGAGACATTAATTTTGCTATAAAAGGTACCATTTTACAATAGGGAACTGCCATAATTGTGTATTTTTATTGTCTCGTCTAGGCTCCCTACATTTCCGATAAGCACAGCTTAGGAACTCTTCCTGCAAACCACACAAAAATAACTTCAGTTTAAATAGCAGGAAGTTTGAGATAGGGAACAACAAAAGCAAGGAAATTCAAAGTGAAGGCTGTTGCTCTGTTGCTGACTTGTTATGTTGGGCTTAGTAGAAGTGGTACAGATAGTGTGTAACGTGTCCTCGTGATCCAAGACCCTCAATGAATAATCAGGGATGAAGGAATGACAAGGGAAGGGAGCACAAGCTTTCACTCCACTTCTCCTTGCTTTGGGCAATTTGTCTTGCAACCTTCCAGTGACTGAAGCATGTTTGTGCACACTCTCCTCTCGATGTGCTTTTTTTTTTATTTTACTCAAACAGGGCTCCCTCTACTTTAAAATAACAATGCAAGAAAAAAAGAAAGTATTTCTGGGGATTGCTCTTTAATTAGATATTAATGGTACTATTATATAAAATTCTTCTTCGGATGGGAGATTAAATTGTCCTTGTAAGCAAAACTTAAAGAGGTAGTGGGATGTGAAACCCCAAATTTTCTGTTCTCAAAACTGGGTACATGGAGTCTCAGAGGCATCTGTGTTTACAGGTCCTGCATTGTTTTTTTAAAACAACGAGGAGGAGGAGGATTGTTCATTACTGACTCAATAAAATTTCCAAACAAGTTTAGAAACAAGACTTCTGTACCTGACAGACGCAATGAAGCCAAAGGAGCAGCCATAGTCTGCCGGGCACGTCATGTGTTTCGACATTCTTTAAATACTTACTTTCACTGCAACGCCTTGAAGGCTGCTGTGATCTAGCAGACTGAGACAGGAAAAGCAACATGTTTTACAGGGGTTGTGTGTGAGGAGCTTCACCACCTCCTTCACACACGGAGCAAGTGCAGCACAGGAGAGAGTGGGTAGGTGTGCAAAGGAAGGTGCTTCAGTAACACTGGAGCAAAAACCCCACTGATTTTGTATAACTTAACTTGAAATTCTTGTTTGCAGACAAATACGAATTCTAGCATCAATCTTTACCCTGTGCTGTGAACGTAAAATCTCTTCTACAGGGCTGTCCTATGCAAGTAATGTGGCTCTTTGTGGAAACTGGGGCCTGTCCATGTGAAGCAGAGTAACACGACAGGAACCCATTATGTCTGAATAGGGACCTCAGCTGAAAGCCTTCTACTGCTTGGGAGAGGGAAGTCAATCTCAGGGCTTGGAAGGTTGCTCCCTCAAAATGTGACCTTTTAGTTCAAAAAGAAACTTAGTATAATATAATAAAAATCCTAGGGAGCAGTATGTTTCCTCACAGTCATGCATACATCTGTGAGCACAGAAGGGCTGATCCAGAGGTTACCATTATAAAAATCAGCTGTGTCCAACAGTTACCACAGTATTATCAACAATATTAGAGGTTCCCGCACCCTATACTTAGATTAGGAAATAACTGTGGTAGTTGTGTGGTTTCCCTTTGGCAGCTGCTGATCTGTTAATGGTGACCAATGTATAATACAATGAGCAGAACTGGTACTAGTCAGATCCAGAGCTTGGTCCTCTGCCATCCCTGCTGGGCAATATGGAGCAAGTAGGCTGCCATCCACAGCCCAGCAAAATCCCAGCACAGACAGTATCACAACAGCTGAATTTCCATTGCTGAGCAAACTAAAAGGCCAACTGGTTGGAATTCTCCAGTTTAAATTATATATTTTATCACTGGATTCCATATAATTAAAGCTGTGTATTTTTAATTGAAAAACTGAAAAGCAGGGAAGCAACAGACCTCAGATGCATCTTGGGGTTTCTGTGAATTATCTTTTTCCTTCTTGCTCTTTTGGTTTTCATTTTTGATGCGTTTTGTTCCAGACACTTTTGTTTTTGCTTCACCCTCCTGGGAACTGTTATCCTGTTTTCGAGGTTTCACTGGAGGCAGTGGCTTATCTTCCTCTCCTTTAATAAATCTTTCATATGGCAGGATTAATCTAGGGGATTAAGGAACAAATAATTGATCAGGTTTTGCTGTTCCAGCAAAGAAAAAAATTTATCTTCTATAAGCAGTTTACTTAATAAATCCATTTTCTTCCATGCCATAAAAGCAACAGTTTAAACTCTACATCTATAAATCCAAGTATAAGAAATCAATTTATTTGGCAAGATTATCACAGGAATATATTCAGTGGAGTTGGAGTTGGTGTGGATTAGTTGTCAGTAACTTCTCAGTGGTTTGTGTGGCTGTACCAATTTGTACCAGATGAGAATACCAGCCATTATGTCTTAATCTGATTAAAAAAATAAAAAAAATAAAAAAAAATCCACCATTTATTTTTATTTTCCCCTGACTTTACCGGCGTGCAGCAAGCCCCAGGAAAACACCTACAAAGCCACAGCCAACTTGGTAACAGCTACACAATTTCCAGGCTGCTGGCTCCCTTGACTGCAAGGGCGAGTGCCAGGAACGTGGCAGGGGCCAGGAACGCTGGGCTGCAGAAACCCCACAGCGAGGGCACAGCAGCCACCCTGCTGTCACCAGCACCAGCCCAGCCTGGGCTGTGCAAGGCACCCATGCAGCTCGCCAGGGAGCCTTGTTTACTGAAGAAGGGGAGAGGAGGAGAGTGAAATATGAAGGAATTCTTCACTGTGGAGCTGCCTGCCCCGAAGTGCACGACGCTGCTTTAAAAACACAAGGAAGAAACACAAACAAAAAATATCCTCCCCTGAAAGCATCAAACACACCAAGTTTTAATCGCTCTGTTTTCCCTTTGCAATTCTTGATCTGAAAGGAAAAATAACTGATATAATTAAAAGGGATGGATTGCATTACAATCTCAGTTTCAACTTCAGTGATTAAAGTTTTTATAATGCATTTTAGTATGATTAATGACTCACTGTGGGATTAATATAAGACTCAGACTTTAAAAATATGAACACTAATACAGCAAACATAATTTGTTAAAAAAAAAAGACAAGTTGACTCTGTGAAGAAAATGTACTTTGCTTATAAACAATATAAATCTACTCAAATACCAGGAATCCTTAATTATCTTTAATCTAAGACTCCAAGGCAGAAACCTCTTTGGTTCAGATATTCGTTTGTTATCCTAGAATCAGTTTCTAAGCATGCAATTTTAATTTACATACTTAGATGTTCAAACACAGTTTGGGCTTAAGAGTGCAGAATTAGATTGCCCGTGATCATAATATTTTATATTTTAATAAAATACAACATAAATTATGTTAAAATATAAACCTAATTTATGCTATATTAGAAACAAAATTCATTAACTGAGCATGCTCTGACATGGTATGTGCAAAGAGGCGTGAATAATACTTTCTAGCCCTGAATTTGGCAGGGCTCCAGTAATGAAGCTAAGCAGAGCCCACAGGGAATATTCATCTTCAGATCTCATTACAAACTGAGTTTAAACATGTTACAGCTGCTAAAACTGGAAACTGCTCCGTCTATGCAAACTTAGCAAAATAATACATAGTTGCCAAATACCTGCTTCCCACTGTAATATTATAGGTAATGTTTATATAATAAAAAGCATAACTAAGCAGAAGAAGAAAAAAATAATCCTGTTCATACTGGAGGCTGCTACATTTCATTTGCAAAGCACAAATATCGGTGAAAATACCGAATTCCTCCCTTCCACTGCACAAAGTGGATTTGGACTTCACTTAGGGGCAAGGTTGGGTTTCACACAGGGTAGCGCCGAGGCTGCTCTGCCATGTGTTAAGTATTTAAAGTCGCTTTTAATAAAAACACATTTTATTACAGTAATTGTTAGCACTGCGAGGGGAGTGTTTGACTTTGTTTTGTTTCCATGGGAACGTGTCGCCCATTAAAAATCTACATATTCCATCCATAAAGGTTTCAGACGCTGTCCGGGTGCCTCATGGGAGACAGAGATGCTCCCAGCCCCAGGAACGAGCCTTTCCCTGGAAGATGCCAAGTGATTAACCCAGTGGCTCCAGCCGGGCCAGGAGCCTGGCCTGGCCCACGCGACGGACGAACCGCGGCTCGCGTGCTCTGCGCTGAGCCTCGCAGGGTAACGCGGGACCCACACTCCTCCTCCTCCTGCCTCCGCACCTCACCACAACTCATTAGCTTGGGTGCTAATTAGCAACTGTGGCTTAAATTTCCTTTCCTGATCTTAAGGGTTCATGTGGGAGTAAACGGTTTTCATTTTTAGTTATTTTTCACTGAGCTCAGCAGTTGGCAGGCCAACAGCAGTAAAAATACATTTCACATAGCCGGTCAGTGGCCTGGAGCCAGCGGCAGGAAATCTGGAATTAAATGTTTCGTGTATCGGGGAGGCGGCATGACTAAGGTAAAACTGAGTCAAAACACAAGGATAGCTTGTTCTAGGATTTTCCCCTCCTCATTTCCAAGGAGGGCCGGCTGAAGTGGCTTTTGGGGGCGGCTGGCGAGGAGCCGGGCAGGAACGCGGGCTGCGAGACCCCAGGGAGCAGCGCAGAGCCCAGCAACACCAGCAATCGCCTCTTCACACAGAGATTTCCGTTGGTTGCAATTTTCACTGAATGTTTTTTCAGTTATCCTGTCATGGTACAGCACAACTACCCACAGGATATGATCTTATCATTTGATTATTAGAAGTTTTTATAGCACGGGAGTAATAAAGCTAATGCAGCTCTTGCAACATGTAAGCAGCCGGCTCACATGCCATGAAAGCAGCCGGCTTAGCCAATTTCAGGTCAATATTGCCCAACACCGGAAGAATGCGAGCTGCTGTTAGCCAAATACTTTAGCAGAATGCGACATGTCTGAAACCAGCACGAGGTATTTTTGGTTTTTGTCAAATATTTGCAGTGCAGGTAAGATTTAATCAATCTTTGCGCAAGGAGAGGCGAAGACAACGTCCAAAAAGCTGGATCCAGATACCTCAGATGTATCGTACGTTGGAAACAACAATCATGTTTTCAGTCGCTTTGAACTGTGGCTGTACTGCCCGACAGGGGGGAAAGTATAAAAGTATTCATAAAAAAGGAAAAGAGGGGGAATATTTTGTGGTCTAAAGAATATTTACTTGTAAAGCCTGCGAGAAGACCAAATAAAAGGGTCTTTATCGTGATCAAGATTCCAATATTAAGATTAATAAAATGTATTATTTATAAGTCAATTAACATAAATAGAATATGTAAGCACTAGTGTATTAAAAAAAATCTTTCCACAGGCAGCAGATTTTTAGCAGCATGAGATTTTTTTTTTCCCTGGAATAATACAAGAATAACATTTTCCAGCCAAGAGCAGAAACAGTAGGGGAGTCTTTGCTATCACAGGGCTTCTTATTAAATTCAGTCACTGTGAAAAGCCAGTCTTTTTCCTTTTTTCTTTTTCTTTTTTTTTTTTTTAAATAAAGACAACTTAAAATCAATACAAGTTAGATTAACAAATCAGTGCTATACTAATCCTGATTTATTACAATCGGCAATATTAAGTTTAATCACGTATAAACTGCTACTCAAAAAAAGATTTTCCTTTAGTAAGTCCTGAATTAAATAATGGAGCAGTGTACTGAGTTTTTAGATCTGCATCATCTGATATTATGAAAAATTCAATGTACTTCTCTGCAGCAGATGTCAGAGGTCAGCAAATCTATTACAGTAATGTAAGTAAGCTGGCTTTCTGCCAATCTTTTTTTAAAAAACACTGAAGCAGATAATTTTATATTTACAAATTCTAAAATCCTCCAGGGATTGAATCTCTTTCCCAACAAAAAGCAGAAACTTCACATTAGAGAAATGTATTTCACAGTATATCAAACATGTCTTCATCATTAGCATTTCATAAAAAGGAAAAAAAAGCCCTTAATCTTCATTAGTCAACATTTTTTTTTTCCCAGATACAGAACTAACAACACAAGTTCTCATCTGAGCCAGTAACCACTGCATGTATTGATTATGCAGAATGAATGACTTTTTTGGCCTGACTCTGCTTCACAGGACACATGAGAGCACATCTATTTATAGGCATGACTGAAAAAATAGTTACAATAATGCAAAGGATCTGACCAGTCCAGTAAGAGGAAGGAAATTAAATGTTAAGGCTGCCAGTTTCCTCTTTAATTCTCCCTACTGTGTATGGATATGACGGGGCTCTGGAGCTGGGGAGGAACCATATGCCCAGGACACACAGGGTGATGGGAAGGAGGCAACTCAGCACAACCCCTACAATAATTTTTTTGTATCGCTGTTTCAGTGTTTATTTTTGTTTTCTTTCTGGCAGAATAAAATATTTCACCATGTCCCCCAGTGACATCATTGTACTTTCTCCAGGGATCCAAGCCCAACATAAAATAGAATACACTGGAGCCTCCCAGCCACAAGAATCATCTTGGAAGGCCTTAAAATACCAAAGTCCACTCCTTGGGAGATGTTGCCCCATTTGCATGCCTGGCCAGGTTAAGGAGGCTAATTGCGACAGAAATGAAAAATGATTTAAATTTGCTCCACCAAATGAATACAGCAACCAGTTAACTTGTGGAATTCACTACCAATGGATATCTTGGGGCCAAGGGATTAGTGAGATTATGCAAGGATTAGATGCTAATGTAAATCATGAGAACATTAAGCTGTTAGAGCTTCAAAAATGCTGAAAAGGGACAGGCAATAGGTCCCTTTAGTGGCAGGAATTTGGAAAACGCTTTCCTCCTGACCACATAAGGCCATGGTGGCTCCAACTCCTTCCTCTGCAGGCACTACCAGACCTGGGGGGCAAGACTGGTTTTCTCAGTCCAAGAGGGCATCCATCTGCTCCAGGATGTCCTCACAGCAGCTGGGCAGAGCTGCCTGCAGCCCCTGCAGCCAGAGGGTCTGAGTGCAGGGCTGGGATGGCCCCTGTGGTGGAAACGGGCCCCTATCAGTTACCTTGGTGAGGGAAACCTGATTCTTTCCCCCTGGAAAGTCAGTGGCAAAACATTCAGCTGTTTAAGGGACCAGCAGGAATGCCTGAGCTCTGATCCCAAGAGAAGTCTTGTCTTTTTTACCCTGTTGCTTTTCAAAAGGATAAATCTTAGAGCACTGGTCCATTGTAGGCAAGGAAACAAGAAGGAAAACCTTCAACAGCAATCAGTTGGTGGGGACAGCTCTCCTGGGCTCCAGCGACATATTCCCAGCAAAAAGGGGAGAGGAATAACCCAAACTTTAAGGTCCCAGCTTGTTTTCCAGAATGGGAATATAAAATACATAGAGGAAATGAAGCAGTGTGTTCCTGAAGTCTGATTTCCCTGGATTGCATTGTACAATGCAGGGGTTATGAATGCAAGTCTCACGTGCTTTTGTGCAGAACACAATAGCAAAGGCGTTATTTGCATTTGTCTGAAGTACAAAACTGGCACGTATTTTATCAGCAAAGACTAAATATGCTGGAGTTCAATTTTCTTTCCAAAGAACTTTCCTTCCTTTAAGAAATGGCTCTTTCATCCTTTCAACAACTTTCCTCACAGCCCACTGGGAGTGCTGGTGGGTAATGAGAATGGCTTACTGCTGAAAGGTGGGAACAGAGCTGCTCTAAGAGAATTCAAAGACACTTCGTTTTAAGTAAACTGGAAATTAGTGACATTACAAACACAGCTGTGGATTTAGCTGCACAGCCCAGCGAGGCAAGCTCAGGCACTCCTGATCCTAGGACTCAGCAGGGGCAGATGAAAAACTCCAGTCTTTTGCCTTTGGTGTAGTTTTACTACATGGAAAAGGGTCAAAGGAAGGGTGGTGAGCACAGAGCAACTTCCCCAGATCACTCTGCCAAAACCAGTTTTGGCCACATTCACCATTTCTGCATCTAAAGGCAGACATGCATTTTGTTTGGTAGGTCCATGGAGTAGGTCCAGGCAGTCCCTACAATGCTTGGTAGGCATTACAGATGGCATTTTGCATTGCCTGTGGGGTGCAGGTCTCCTGGCAGCACTCCAAAATCCAGCTGACTCTCCTTGGGAGCGCTGAGTTACATCTATATTGCAGAAAGCTGAACAAACTAGGAGCATTCTCTTTCATGTTAACAAAATTCTGAAGTACAAGGTGGAGACTCCCAGCATCACTGGGCAATCTGAGGGAAAAGATCTTAGTGCTACTAGTCAGTGCTACTTGGTGCTGCTCCTGCAGAAGAGATTCTCTGCCATTCTCTCTCTCACACCTCCCATTGTGCAGCACCCTCCTGGGGCAACTCAGCTCCCAGCAAGGAAAACGGGCTTGTCCCCTTGTGTTGAGTCTGTTCCTGCTCCTGGATGTCAAGAAATGAGATTGCCATGCATGACATGACTGACTCCAAGCCCTGAGCTGGAGCTCTGTGCCCAAAGCTCTGGGCCCTGCAGGGCCTCAGCACCCAGCAAGCGCCAAGGCATGGCAAGCACACAGCAGGTCCCAATTCTGCTGGGACAAACTGCTGGGTGAAAGGAAGGATGTAGGGGGGAAAACAATCCCTCACCAGGAGAGAGATCATCTGCTTGCACGCACTTAAAGGCATTGCTGGACTGTCCAGCACTCTGCACTCAAGGACTCCTGCTGACTCCAGTGCCGGCCAGTAAGTCACTGAGGCTGAAACCCCAGAAATTTTGAAAAAAATGCATGCTCTCAGATGTTTTGAAAGGATAGCTAGGGATCTGTTTTAATGGTAAACAATTACATTCCTCTGTCATCTGATACTTTTTAAATTTTGGGGAGGGGGGAAGCTTTCTGAATTTTCAATAGTTCCTTTGTTAAAGCATCTGTTACTCACATAATTGAAAAGATGTTTGTTCAATGGTATGCTTGAGAGTACAGTTATTTAATCTTAATGATAAAGCCCTGAGGGCAGAAAATCATAAGTAGAAACCTCTTGTTATTTATAAAAAAGAAAAAAAAAAACCCAAACCCTAAAACCTAGGAAAATAAAGAGAGAATTGAGACACCTCATCTATCTTCAGGCTTAAATTTGTGCTTGATGGAAAACTATGGAGACAATTTGAAACTTGTGAAGTTTTCTGGGAGTCTGGGACCAGCTGAAGTGTGAGGGGGGCAGGGAAGTGGGGTGAAGACAAAAATAAAACAAGGAGAGAAAACTGTTGCTTGGCAAGTTTTTTTTTTTGGGTCAAACAAAGAGCTAGTTGTAGTTTACAGCATGACATAACATTTGATTAATTTTTGCCTGGGGATGTTTTCACACTTAACAGTGTAAATCAAAACCTTCTATTAATTACAATGTGTATAAAAAGATAACCATAAGCAATTTCATGCAGATGCTATACTAGCCCCCTACTTTTTGTTCCCTCTAACGACTGGCTGTTATTTCCTGCAAAATTCCACTGAAATGCTTACATGTTATGAAAGTTATACAAATGCTTTAGAAAACCAAACAGCATTTGCATGGAACACAGGGCTCTCCTGCATATTGAATTACTGCACAATATCCTCAGGGTAGACAGACTTTATGGCTGTTAAAGGGAAACGGTGTAAGGGACCTATTTTGACCCGCCTTGTGTTTCTGATCATATATAATTTTTATGAGAGAGATTTAGAAAGAACAATGGCAGAATGGGCTCTGAACTGTACAAGACACTGCATGTCCCAAAGTTTAGTCCCCGGTAGATGTGCAGGGTTCTCTGCAGGTGCCCAGGGGCCACACTCACAGGCAGAATAAAACCCTCTGCAGGTCAGTGTCCAAAGTGTGGGCACAGCCATCCTCGCCCCATTGTGAAGAACTACAACCCATCTCACCTGCCTGCTCCTCCTCAAGTTCCAGGTGGCTGTGTCTCTGCAGAATACTTTCCCACTCAGCTGCCTTAATTTTGTGAGAATACAAGGCCTAATAAATACCTCTCCAGCTGTGTCTGACCAGGACAGACCAGTTTTGGAAATGTTAGTAACTTGTGAGGGCCAGCACAGGAGACACGCTGCTGAAGAGCAGGACTCAGGCTGTGGGGTTCTGTGGGTCCATCCTTGCTGGAGACCCCAAGGGAGCTCAGCTTCCTGCAGCATCCAGAGAGGCCAGGAAGCTACTGGTCTATGGCACCATCAGCTGCCTGCCATGACACCCTCCAACAGCAACATGTCTGTGCACCAGAGAAGCCAAGGAGAGTTAGTGCATGCCATTGCACACCACAGCTCCCCAGCCCATGTGTGTTCCTGCACAGCTTGTGCACAGGACTTGCCTGGAGGAAACCAAGATGAATCACAGGCAGACTCGGAGACAGAAAAAGGCCCCAACAGGTAATTACCAGTATTTCTGTTTGGTTCAATGTATTTTATTGGGAACTTTGTCAACTAGCAGGTAGGGTTTTTGGTTTGTTGTTTTCCTGTTGTTTTTTTTTTTTTTTTTTTTGGGAGGGGCAGGGCAGTGGTGTAATATGTACAAAAAATCCCTAACAACAACGTCATCAGCACTGCAGAAACACAGCCTGCTGCTCACACCAGAAAGTTAAAGCTGCCGATCACGTGTTTTGTGTAAAAGCAAGAAGAAACCTCAAACCCTGCATGTGAAAACCACATCTGCAGTATTAGGGGAAGACAGCATGGAGCAGAGTGCCTGGCAGAAAAGTAGCCGTTTCTGAGGGTTTCTTGATAAGAGAGAGAGATGCAGGTACTGACAAGGGCTGTCAGAGCTTCACAGGAACAGCTCACACCAAGCACACACGCCCCTGGCTTTGTGTGATGGTGAAAGGTAAGGGCATCAGAGGAACACAAATGAAGAAAGTAACAACCAAAACAACAACACCTTTTAAGCTCTGTAGGGTCCCAGTCGTGCACAGAGCAACAGTCTCATGATGGGAAAACGTTAATGCTTTTTATATTGGTAATTATCTGTAACATGAGAAATTAAGTACAGTACTAATGGACTATAGCCAAGAGCCTGGTACTAATATTAAAAACTGACAGAGATGAATAGGTTTGGAAGGAAAACTAGGCTGACAAAGACATTTTTATGAAGTGCTTGGGCCTATTTGGAATAACCCAATCAGAGGCAGGTCCAGACCAGCCATGCCTACAGTGACAATAATGCATTCACTGGCGTTACATGATGCCTGCTATGCTTTAAATAAAAACACCCAGTGCTTCTACTCAGAAACCTGCACTTTCATTATTATACTCATTAATAAAACAGAAGTTGTCTAACTAATATACAAATAACATTTACTGAAACACTGTCAGCCTTGCCTTATTTTAAAATGAAAACAGTTACTAGAAACACGAACTGTATCAATGATAAATGAATCAGTTGAAAACGCACACAAAACCTTTCTTTCCCTTTTACCAGGGAAAGAAAGCAAACACTGCCCCAGCTGAAGCACTCTACCTACCTATAGCACACCAGCAGTTACCACCACAAGCCCTGCTCCAAACAGCAGGGTGCAGAGCAATACCTTCCCCAAAGCCTTTAAACCTGGCTTTGTCCCAGCTTTTGCCATCCACTGTACCATGAATCTGCAGCCACATGGTAGCTTTGCAGAGGTTATAAACAACTCTAGAGAAAGCAGAATTTCTTCACTGGATTTGATAGACAGAGAGACAATTTTGCCCTCTCCAATGCGTTTGGTTTTTTTCTGTTTGTTTAGTTTTTAGCTGGTTGTTGTTAATGGGTTTTTTTCCCTCTCTCTCTTTTTGGCCCTTGAAATTGTGTGTAAAACTCCGCCTTGCAAAGGGGGAACAGCAGAGGGCAGGAAGGAGGGATGGCAATGCCTGACTTGGGACATACGTACCATTCCACTCCTCAGCATCCTAAGGATGCCACTGAAAAGTGGTGGCCACCTGAACAGCCTTGATATGCTAAAGCTGATGCCAACAGCCAGTGGCTTCTCTCGGGAGAGAGCTGGTTAACACAATATGGATGCCCTTGAGATGAATGGCAAGGCTAAGGCAAACAGCAGCAGGGCCAGTGAAGTCAGGGAACCGCCTCTTCTGCCTCCAGTAAGCAAGGAAAGAAAGGCCAGAGGGATTCAGAAAGGAAAAATCAGATTTACTCAGCATTTGCTTTCCAGTTTAATTCAATTTCCAGTTTAGCTATACTGCTGTACAGTTTCAAGTTTGAAAATGTATGTGTTTCCTGAATCATGAGTGTGTGTATTCCTGCACTGCAGTTCTAGATTTAGATTAAATATAATCTGAGCACTTTGCCTATAAATGAGCATTTACAGGTGCTGTAGTTAGAATTACCAGCTGAAACAAACCACAACAATTTCACTTACTGTTTTTCAAGTCTGAGGCTTAATACAGCTTTCCTGTGGTGGAAAAAAAAAGCATCTAACACTAGAAAAGTAGAGACTGGATGAGTTACTGAAGTTTTTTGTATATGTGTTTTGGTTCTTTAGACCAGATTTAGTGAAGAACTTTTTAGGTAAGCTCAGGGCTAACCTAAAAGTCCTGCAAGATTTTTTTCTCCAAGTGCCATCTTTTGATAGCCTGCCAGGCATGTGGAAAATTAGGTGCTGCCTCATATCAGACCTAACCCAGAACTACATGATAGACTGGCATCCATGAACTCAGATGTGAGTTCTTCAGTGCATTAAGACCAATCTAACCATAAACTAGGAGACTCTTTCCTCTGACCAGGTCAGGTCTGGAAAGGCTTTTCAATCTGGAGGGCATCAGGAGTCTGCTCAGGTTTTCCAGTGAGCACAATGGTTTTGTGGCACTGCAGAGCATACCCAAGTAACTGCTGAGTCAGTCACACCTGAGTCTCCATGCATGGGAGTGCAATGCAAGGCTTTTGCCTATAAAAAAACCCAAACCATTAGCATTGAACATTGTCAGGAAAGCAAAAAGAGAGACAGGGGTTCACAGAGTGTTTGTGAATGGCTCATTCATTTTTCCACAACTACAAGAGATGTGCTCTCTCAGTGACTCTAGGGTTTCAGCAATGCTCCCTCTGCAACTCAAACCCACAGAGACCTAATGCTTATGTGTGCCTGGGTCTCCTCTGTCAAATAACATCCCCTACAGAACATCTGGCAAGGGAAAAGCCAGACTGCCAGCTGGAAACCCATCAGCTGGCCTGGGTGCAAGAGGATGCACTGAGACTCTCAGGGCTATAATGATGGGGGTGGATGGAAGAGCTGAATACCCACAATCTGATGAGTCAATAAAACAATCTATAACATTTCTCTGCAACGTGAAGGCAGGGAAAAGCCCCATCTGACACACTTCACTCTGCTGCTTGGCTCCATCTCCAGAAAGCTTCTAACATTTCTATTGACATTCACCACATGCAACTCCTCTGTGCACCCAAGCCCTTGTGCTGGAGATGTCCCCTGTAAATGAGCACAATCAAACCCCCCACCCTCCATGAGGATGGCAGCAGCTCTCTTTGAGAGGCTGACACATCAGGCACTAAGATAAGGAGAGACACTGCCCACTGAACACAGCTCTGCCGTGCCACCTTCTGCACAGGCAAGCACAATCTCTTCCTGAGCCCAGCAAAGTGACTTGTTTATGCCCAGGAACTAGAGACTGAATTTTACTTATCTGAGCTGAAAATTGCTGAGCTTTTAATCACATTTGCTTGTTTAAGAAAAAAAAAAAAAAAAAGGAAAAAAAAGGAAGAAAAAGAAACAAAAAAAGATAAAAGAAAAAAGAAAAGGAAAGAAAAAGCCCCAAGAGTTGTTTCTAAAAACCAAATCAAAACAACATTCCAGCTCTAGTGTTTTATTCAATGTGTGCTGGCTTCACAAGCCCTGGAAGTTATTATCTACATGGGAAGAATAAGAATTCAACAGTTCTGAGCAGCAACAATGGCTGCAGAGAATGAGTGTTTGGCAGCAGCTTGCAGGCAGGGGAAGAGGGAAGGAATGCCATGAAGAAGAGGAATGCAATGCTCGGCATGACCTACAACATTAACAGCACCCTGCATTATGGGCCACCCCGTTATTTTGATCAAAACAATGATTTGCTTAATTAGTATTCCTAAAAAATGATAGAAGAAAAGTGTTTGCATCAATTAGCTGCTGTTTCTTATTTTCCTTGAGTACGTTTTCCTCAATTTTTCAGTTTCTTTACTGGAAAGCTGTTGCAAAAATTAAGATTTACACCAAAGAAAAATCAGATGCTTTTTTAATTTATTTAGTCACTGGAGGCAGACATTCTGGTTTAAGTTACAATGGATTATCTGAAATGGGGAAATATTTACTAAATCTTTAAGAAGACTCTCTCTCTTTTTCTCTAATTCTTTATAAAACGCTTTGAAGGCTTCCCAAATTAATTTTTTTCATTATTAAACAAGCATTTCAGATGTGTTATCTTACCTTTCATAATGTCTGCGAGTACATGTAGCAGCACTTGTGCTTCCAGGGTTACCACCTAATTCATCATAAATATGTTTCCATTGTCGACGGGCTGTTATCTGTAAAAATGGCAATGGAAAATTTAATCTTGCATCTTTGCAGATCCTACAGCATTTGAGTTCACAACAACAAACGCACGTATGACGCTTTCAGAACAGCATGTACTACAAGCACTATAAAAGCCCCTACAGAATAAACAGAGTACACAGAGCTTTGGGTGTCTCTTTTTCTAGTAAGTTAACACTATGTCTATTTTCTTTCTCTCGAAAATGGAGTGATCTGACTGATTCATTATCAAGTCACAAGCAATACAGACTCACAAAAGAGAATCTCAATCAATATAGGGTCATTAACCTCAGGAGTTATGCAGACAAATCCCACGGTGAATTATGAAAATGAAGCTCAAGCCATACTCAGCACAAATAATGATTACATAGTTATTTTAACTGAATTAGAGAAAATAAATCTGCTGCAAAACCCAAATCCACCACAGAATTCTGTAAATCCACAAAACCATAGTCCGTAACTATATACGTTACAAGCTGTTTATTTTTATCCATTTATATCTGTAAAATATATAGATCAAATACTAAAGAAATCTTAACGTACTCCAATGTTAATATTTGAGCTGGGTACTTTATTGGACCATGCTGATGAAAATAAACATCTTGTAACATATTGAGTTGCATACCATGGTTCTGGGTTTTTTTTTTTTTTTTTGTACAGAAATTTGGATTATACAGAATAACAGATGGAAGACCTGGCAAAAGGATTGTTTCTGAATACCACTTCATTATTTTATATATTCTGCTATACTTAAAACAGGAAGAGAAACAGGAATAGGACAAGCACAACAGATCAGCCTTGTTTGCCTGCAGCTCATAAAGAAGGCCGGTAGAAAACTGTGGGGGCAATTTGGGGGGAATTTTGTCATTTGCTGTGGAATGCCGTGGATTTTAATACATTTAGCCCTGGAGGCTTCTTTGGAGTTACCCACAGAGCAGTCAGTGGCATTTACTGAGGAGCTAAAGGCAGCAATCAGAAGAGAACAAATATTACAACTTGCATTCTGAGGCCTGTAATTTTAATCTAAATAAGAGGAGATAGCTACCATCATTAAATATTACAGGGTAAGAGGTGTTTCTGTTGCGCTCCATAGAAAGGGGAAATCCTTCCTTTGCAGAAATTATTCTCCAAAGCCAAAAGCTTGGCTGGAGTCTTATCATTTGATAACATTACAATTTCTTCAAATTTATTGTTTGCAGAGTTCTCCAGAAAATAGCTGTAGCTTTAACTCACTATTAGCACCTGAGCACAGTTTGCACCTATAGACACATAGAGGGGGGGAAAAAAAAAAAAAAGAGGGGTTTTGTCTTAAACCTTATCTAAAGCTAAATGAACTGACTTCATTCACTGATTTTCTGTCTTTTATAATAAACCCAAAGTCTACCAGCACAAGGATTCAAGCAATTCAAGGATAAATTCTACACAAGCAAATTATTTAAATATAAATGAAACACTCATCTGATGATAAGATTCATCCTAAATTTCTTTTGTTTCAGTTCTTATGCTGTCTCTTCCCCAGGCTCCCCACACTTATTGTTATTACTACAAAAGTGCTTGAAGAACCAGAGTCCTAATGAGCCATAAAGAACATCACATCCTGAGAATATGAATGGATGCTCCTCATGCAACCCAAAAAGTCAAATGAGAGTTGGACCAAGTATCCTGCTGTGGAGGAATGCCTGGATGGGAAGCTAGCTCTGGTCCTGCCTCCCACATTCCACCAGTCCTCAGGACAGAGAGAGAACAGAGGCGTGGCCAGACAGCCCTTGCCTTCTTGGAGTTCCCAAAAAGTCATAGATCCCTTGAGGACTGCTGCAATTGAACCCCTGGCAGGCTCATGGATGGGGAGATGAAGGTGCAGGAAGCTGCTCCAGGGTCTGTGCTCTGACCCTCTGACATGCACAACCTGGCTGGGCTTGCAAGGCTGTCCAGCACCCAAAGCCTTGGCTAAGAACAGTGATGCTGTGCAGAAACTTTAAAAGAAAGCCAAGGATTAGTTAGCAGGAGGACTACTGTAGGTCCCCCTTATAAACATCCTGATGTGACTAAGCATGGTCTCCGTTTTCAAAAGGAAAACTTCAGAGCTTTAAGTCTCATTTAGCATGAGCTGACTCCAGAGCTGATACTCAAGCTGGAACACTAGTAAACATAACTAAGGGGAAAAGGGAATCCCTTTGAAGTCCATGGATCATTTTTCGTGTCTCTTTCTTCTAAGCTGCTTAGAATAATAGTATTTTCACAAACATTTGCCCAGCTTTATCCAATTCTACATCTGCAATGGACCAGAGCTCCTTGGCAATTAACTGAGTTGTGCCCTCCCACAGAGGGAGTTTAAATTTGACATACCCTGAAACAATTGTTATTCTAACAAAGCCTGGGGTTGAGTTTTCCCTTGCTCTGGAAAGTTTATTTTTTATGCTTAATAAACTTCAAAGGACTAAAGGAACTGATTAATTACATCCTTAAACAATCTGAACAAAATGCTTCACTGAGGAAACTGCACTCTTGTCATGTAGGGCAGGACTGCTCAAGCTGGATGTCCCTTCTGACCATATCCAAACTGAGGACTGCCTGCCTTTTCTCACACAAGTTCTCCTCAGCCACCTCAGTGACCCAACTTCCCAAGGGGTCAGGAACGGGTAATGCTTGGCAATGCTTTGCTTATGGCTGTGGTGCTACCAAAAATGTCTGTCTCTGCTGCTTTTGTTTTCTGATTTGTTTTTCCTTACTCCTAAGAGCATAAACATAGCTCCAGTGCCTGCCATGTGTCTGGAAGTGCAGGATAGCCCAGGCCCACCCATTAACTGAGGGGTTTTCACAGAGCAGCATCATCTCTGACAGCTTCACATTCCAATGCTGTCTTTAGTTTTAAAGTGGCCTTCTGGGTTGCAGAACCCTCCTGCAATTTGCTCCAACCTGCAGCTTCAAAATCCTTATGCCAGGCCCATTGGAAGCCAGCACCTTTGAAAACCTCTGTAACATCTTTCCCAACCAAAAGAAATCAGAGTAAAGGAAAGAGACTGGTCTGTCTAGGGATGGAAGAACAGATCTTATCTGGTTCCTAAAAGCACAGTAGTATGCAGTGACTGGTAGTCAAGAAAAAACAAATAAAAGCAATGATCTTAACTACTAAAGCAGAAGACTGTTTACAAACATGTTTTTAATAGTGTCTTCTGCTTCGAGAAATCTTAGGGTCTTCTGCACTGCAATCCCAGCTCCCAGCTCCCTTCATTGTGAGAGGCTTCTTGCTTATTTCCTGCTGCAAACATAATGGGGGATTTTCTGGTCATGGTACGTGATGTTCACAGCTCTCTTCAGAGCTCTGGGTATTAGTTCTGTATGAAACAAACCCAGTTAGCTTTGCATTCCACTGATATACCAGTTTCTTTGGGCCTGCCCAGACACAGGACTGATGTATGTGTCAATCACTAATTTTTAAAAACTAAAGCACTTTATTGCTGCTTAAAAACTAAAGCACTTATTGCTGCTTACAGGAGGCAGCAGCTAAATGGGATTCCACTGACCTCTGGCAAAATCTAAGCTGCTACATAATGAAGGTTAAGCTCCACCTAAGTTTCTTTTTATCTCTCTAAGACATCTCCAGGTAGAGTCCATTCACCAGCACAGCCTTCTGCAAACATGCCAAGGGACTCCTTTTATGTTGGCTCAAAAGGAAAAATGCTACTTCATAACTTGCCAAGGACAACTCTTTAGGTAAGTCCTGGAAGTTTCCTATCCATGAACTTCTGCACCTTTTACTCACTTGACTTAGGGTTAGTGAGAAAATTCCAGGCAACAGCTGTTAGATGCCACTGCAGCTGAGCCCCCTACAACATGGCATTGTTTCATATTTCATCCAGTGATGTGGGGACATTTTAAATCATTCAAAGTGTGAAGGTCTGCTTTAGAGAGTGCTTTCCAATGCACTCCTATTATGCTCACTCACATACCTTTGTTCAAGAGAAATATGATTCCACCAACTACAAAGAGACAGCTTCATCTGTTAAAATCTTAAACCAGTTTGTATGGATTGCTGTTTTTATTAAGCCTGTATTACGTTCAACAACAAGTACAAGGGAGTGTGGTATTACACAGTTACAGATGACAACTAACTAAGAATTAGTAATCAAATGGAGGAGAAATGATTCTCACAAGTTCTCTAAATGGAGAGCACTTAATTGTGACACAATCATGACTGGACACTATTAGATATCCTGTCTGAATATCCCATATGCAAAGGTAATGCTCTCTGTCAAGCCTCACTGGATCCACTCCCCTAGGGGGAAAGTCAGATGGCTAAGAAGGTTGTTCTCTGCATCTCAAATCCAATCCCTGCCTGTTCTCAGTCACTTTTAGATCCTTAACTGACAGGACAGGTCTCAAAAATATTGCAAAAATCTTTTGGTAATCTGTGCAGAAGGTGAAAAACATCGCAAATGACCCACACCTGTTTCTCAATAATGTTTTTTAGACTTCATCAAAACATCTATATATGGACAAAGTGGACAAGGCAGTGGACAAAATTAAAAATGAGCAGGCTTTAACTGTTCTGCCAAATAAAAGAATGTAAAGCTTGCAACTGCCTTAACTGGGAAGGTTTCTATGCTTGTAAATAAATTGTCATCTGACCACTTTAAGTTTCCATGTGTCATTTTAAGCAATCTTTTATCTGTTTCTTGTTCATAAAATGGCTGTCACACGTTGAAGTCAATACCTACTTTGAAACATTATTTTCTTTACACTATTTCCAAGAGAAAAGACCTATTTCTATCTCAATGCACAAACCAGAAACTTGTGAAATTTTAAAACCAATTAAAGATGATGAAGCCCTTGTAATGGTTAGCTCAAGTCAGATGGAAGGGGCCATGGAGATAAATATGTATTAAACAGGGCAGGTTTGAGAAAGCCTTTGCACTCCACAACTCCTCCTCAACAATAGATGGTGGCACTGAGTATGAGAGTGGTGGATTCTGCTCAACACTGAATTAAAGCTCTCACTTGAAATTTCTGCATCTAAGTAGACCTGCCTAAGATCCTGGAACTGATAACTGAAGTCCATGTCACCCATACTATCCACTGACTTGTGAAAAATTAAACAAAACACAAAAGCTTCTCAGTAGTGTTTGCCATTATAAATTATATGCAAACTAATGCAGGAGGCAAACTCAATGCATATCAACTGGCCATAAAACAATAAAACCCAGAGTGTGCATAGGTCAAAGTATTGCAACAGCTATCGATGTAATACTCAGGGAATTTAAAGCAAAGGCAGATCCATATTGAGGATGAGACTGTTAACAGAGAATGAGGTCAGGAAACTTCATGCTCCATATACAACTTAAATTGCATCACAACAGTCCTCCCAATTTCAGCTTGCCTGCAAAGAGCACAGATGCCACTCACACCACAGAAACAGGATCAGGCCCAATCGTTTCAGATGCAATCACTCCCCAACGAAAGCTGGGCTCATGCAGAGGGTGGGAGCTGTGCTTGCCTTGCCATTTACTTAACAGGAAGCACTTGCTTAGTTTATTCTCTATGAAGAATAAGCACTGCTGGTACATTTTCATTCAAGGTGACAAATGCCCCTAAATAACAGAGAACATCTGTCACTGAGAAAAGGACAGGAGCTTTGAAACAAGTGTGGAGTGAAGCTACTCTGGCTGATATTCTCATATATGTGATCCTTCCCCTCTGATCCTGTCACGTTTCTCAAACCTGGCTCTGTGGCCTTGCAGTCACAAATTCACAATCCTGTTCTTGCTCTGCCTCAGGTACAGGGGCTCATCATCTAAATCCCTCTCCCTCTGGCCCTAAAACTCGGGGCTCTCCAGCAAGCCACCATTCTGGTATCCCTGCTCCTGTACTCAGTCCCCTCAAGCAAACCTGAAACACTGCCGTGAAAATTGCTCGCCCTCCTGAGCACTCTGAACATGCCACTCTCCCTTCAATCTCCCTCCTGCCCTTTTCTGGTGCTCTGGATCAAGTTCAAGATTTTAGCCCTTATTTTTGTTGCACTTTACAACTCAAGCAATTACTGTTTGCTCCTAATTGCTGTAACGATCTATCTACAGTAGCTATTCATTCATACACACCCATGAGCACGCCTGCACACCCCTGTACATAAGCATGGTATGTGCTGATAAATGAATGACAGAGCAACAATAAAAGCCAAATCAAGCATAGATTTTTTTTAAAGAATGTTAGATTTCATGTTTCACAAAATCCCAGGCACACCCATGCTAACCAGCCCAGGCTGCTGATGTACAGAGAATGTGCTTTATTGTATGGAAGGAAAACACTGAGTTTTGCATTTTGGTTCAAATGACTTTCAGTTTCCTGATAGTGCATTTCTTCTTGTCATTTCTCTACAGCACAGATATGTCCCAGATTACTTCATAAACAAAGCAAAAATAATTTCTTTCATCCAACTGTGGCAGGAACTGAACAACTTAATCTGATCATTGTGTGCGAAGAAAATATTTCCAGTGACGACATCTTTCTATGTCAATTGTTTTTTTTATTTCAGATGTCATCTCGATGTGCCATATTAATGCAGCTCTTTCTTCTCATTTCAAGATTTTAATCTAAGTTTGTTGCTCTAATATTTTATTGGTTCAAAATACATGCTGTAAAACCCGTGGCCATCAAATTTTCCTGTGAGCTAAAAATAAACTGCTCTTGTCAGATATGGTTAGCTGATAAAAAGTGTCAGAGACTTTTCTGAATTACTTTGATAACTTCCTGTTTATGTGGTACTGACCCTTGTCTAATAAAGATCTTTTACACTTGGAATACGAGAAGACTCTGCAGCATACTATTCATTAATGGACAATGCTGATTACTTTTGAAAGCCTTTAATACATTTCCCATATTAGACATGAACAGATGTCAGGGATGTTGCCAAGTGAAATTTCTTTTATGCAATCTTAGCTTGTTGTACAATAATAGCCCTTTCTCAACATGGGAAAAAATTACAGACCTAACTAATTTCCTTGACAGAGAAGAGTTACATATGTTTTCCACTTGGAGTTTTTACGACAAGTTTACAATTTTGCCAGATCTGGAACTAATTGGGACCATTTCCAAAAACGGCCCAATAAACCCACAATGAGTACAGCTAGCCTAAAACGAAGCAAATGATTGTTTGCTTTTACATTTTTTTTTTTTTTCCTAACAGGGAAAAGTTAGATTGCACAATTATTTCATTTAAGTTACTTAAACACTTACTGTTTCATATCCTCCCAGTTTTTGAGCAGCTTGAAACATAGTCCAAAGGTTAACTGTTAGAGGGACAATAAGTATTTAGATAAGCATTGCATTAGCCAACATATTTCAAAGAAATGTAAATTAAACAGTTTTTAAAAAAGAAAAATTGAGAAAAAAAAGCTCATAGCCCTTGAAAAAGCTCCTGTGAAACATTTTCCAAAAAGATATTTACATAATCTGAAGAGTAAATATTAGCCCATACTATATATATTTTTAATTACATATAAGAGAACACACTTACAGATTCCTTAACAGGACTGGAAAAATACACTGAGACAAAGGTAATGGGCTCATTTGACTTTGGTGATAAGAGACACGGTATAATGACTGTAGCATGTTTCCATAACTTTGATAATCAAAAGTACTCACTGGGAAGAATGTTACTTTTAATTATTTGTTTAATACCGGTTTCATTAGCAAGCAAGCAAGACCCACGCACTGGCTCACAGAGCAGGCTTATTGATTAGAAAATATCCAATATTTACTGCAGCTCAGATAACGGGCTCCATAATCAATGAACAATAAGCTGAGTTCTAGCAGGCCCTGCGTTAATGAACCCAGATGGAGCACGAATGAGCATTACTGGAATAATTATGCTGTGGCTGGTTGTGCCTTGCCTGTGGCTGTGGGGTCAGAGGCACTGAGGCAACACAATTCAAAAGATGTGTTGGGAGAGAGTTGTTATTTCCTGCAAAACTTCTCTCCTTTCACGTGCTTTTCATCCCGGCCCCCTGTCCCATGGGGCCACTGCTTCATTGTGTCTTGTTTATTTTATTCATTTTTTAATTTAAATTTTATCTCATTTAATTGTTAGAAGAAAAATCCACGTCAGCCCTATCAAAGGTGTATGCACAATTCCACCAGCAGTGATTCCCCACAGACACACCACAAATACTTGAGGTCAGCAGGGACGCTGCAGACCATGGAGAATGGGATCTCCTTCTCCATGGAGGGATGCTCTGCTGGACTGTACTGCCTCTTCCCAACAACTGTTTATCCTGGCAATGTTTGCACGAGCCTTGCTCGACAAATACAGAGCCTCATCCTGCAAACATTTCTGCCCTTCTCAGCATACTTACTCTTTGTATTTAAGTATTTGTTGGATCAGGCCCCTACTTCATAACCAGTGTCAGGCAAGTTTCAAGGTATTTCAGATAAATGTTAGCAGCAGCCCCTACCCCCAGTGGGCAACTTTAGAAATAATAATGTCTTTTAAGCCCACCCTGTCTCCATGCTTGGTGGAATGCAGAAAAATATGGGGGGAGGGGGTGGGAGAAAAAAAAATTTCTTCAACACAAAATGTTCTGAAAACCTCATCGAATCTTGTACTGCTTCAAAGCTATCAAGAGCTTTGCTTAGGCCTTGATTTAATCTGAATCAATGCATAATGCAACGAAGCTGTTCATAGTACATTAATTTTATTCCCATTTCAAGCAGCCAGTTTTCAGACAAACACTGTAATCATTCGGAGTTATATAAGTTTATAATGGCTGCTGGAGGCCTGTTGCAATCAGTGCCAATTGCTATTAGGTATGTAAATTGTTATGTAAAACATACAGGTTTGACATTCTTCATCATAATAACACATGGTTTTAATCTAGGAGATAAATTAGAGTAAATAGTCTTTCAATCCATGCTGTTTTCCCTTTAAGGAAATAAAGTATCATTCAATATACAGATAAGGAGGAGAAATACCCCCATTTACAGCTTTTGTTAGAAATTGTGAAAGATCTACATTGTGCTGCAATATTTATGCAAAATTCAGTTTCAACTCTATCTTCTCCACATACAATTAATTTACAGATTGTGGCACTACAAACTGTACATGCCAAAGCAATTCTAAAGACTGCATTCTGTATTAAGCAGATACAGTCTGGCTTTATTCTCCAAAGTCAGTAATTTATTAATTATAAACACATTTTGGGGCGTGAAAACATGATCCCTTTGTGCCTTTCTTGACCACCTTTAAATGTCTTCCTTTAATATTTGTCCTTTCATAAAGAACATCTGGACACAATAAAGATACGTCATATTATTAACTCAGAAGAAAGGCATTACAGACGCTGCAGATTTACAAAACAGAAAACTAGAGAGTTTTCAACATGCCTATTTCTAGTCATAATCATCAGATTTAAACCTATAAATATCCAGCAGCAACTACCCCAGAAGGAAGAGATGCAAATCTAGGCATAAGACAGTGAAATGCCTGGACTGGAAAATGTGTAGAGATAAACATGGTCCCTCCCCATCCATAAGGCTTTAAAACAGGCTTTGTGTGCAATTGCTTTCTCCAGAGAAGCCAAATCATTCTAAAATGTCAACAAGAAAGTGAGAAAAAGGATACTTACTCTGCTTAAAACCTAAATAGGGTATTCGTTCAATTGGTGTTTTCCTTTCTTTCATATATTTATAAAGAGCCACAAGGAAAGCCTGCTCATCAGCTCTGCATTCTTCACCTATGGCAATCTTTGATTTATCCTCACTTGAGCCTTTCTTACAGTTGCTGTTGTTACTCTTGGGTTTGGGCAAAGCTGACTTAGCCTCACATTTTACCTGGGAAAAGAAAAGATGTCATATCAGATCTGGGTAACCTTTAATTTTCACTTAAGGAATAAATACTCTCTCCTAGCAGAATGGATTGTTGAAAAAAATGAAGGCCAAACCATGCGACTGTGTTTGAGGGGAAACAAAGGAAGCTATTTATAGAGCTAAATGTCTTGTTCTGAATCTTAGTCACAACATTTTTAAACAGCCACATCTTTAAATCATTATAACTCACTGGTAATGCTCTCCAGATCTGCATTTTTATGACTATACATTTCTATGTCACAACTTCTATCTCTCTCATACACTTGCCATTAGCAAGGCTAATAATAACCCTTGTTCCAGGATTGATGCTGAGCATTGACAATTCCCGTAGACAACTCTTGGAGCTGAGGGTGCTCAGCCCCTTCCAGGAACACTCAGCAGCCAGCTCTGAAATGACACATTTTTCTCTCCTTTGGCCCACCAAAATAGGTGCAAACCTTGGCAAGCTTCATCCAGGCAGAGCCCTCAGCACACGAGTGGAGGCTCTGCTGTAGCACGGCCTCAAGTCAAGTGCATGTGAGCATCTGCTCAAACTTGAGCACAGCCCTCAGCATTCAGCAGAAGGGAGATGCTGGTAGCTGGAGACCCTCCTGGTAGTCCCAGAGCTCCAGGTTTTCCACTGGACTGCCCAGCAGATGTGTGCCAGTCAGGAAATAAATAAATTGGAACCATGTCACCTCTCCTCAGCATTCATACATGGGGAAAAATACCCAGTGAGGCTGGCTTAATCCTGCAGCCCCTCTTGAAGATAATCCTCTCACTGAATCAAGCAAATTACAAATCAAGTGTTCACTTAAGCTATGTATACAAAAAAAAGAAAAAACCCAAACCAAACCAAAACAAAAAAACCCCACCAAGGGCAGAAACCTGATGTTTAAAAGCTCTACATGACCAAGACAATGGGACCATGGGATCAGTAAATTTCCAACAAAATACTGGAAGTTCTCTAATGCAAGGTAGTGGAGATGGTTA
Source organism: Polioptila caerulea (assembly GCA_013397295.1). Classification (NCBI taxonomy): domain Eukaryota; kingdom Metazoa; phylum Chordata; class Aves; order Passeriformes; family Certhiidae; genus Polioptila; species Polioptila caerulea. Next base: position 84,591 of record VYXF01012889.1, on the reverse strand, counting down.
CATGGATTTTGGATTTGCACTGTTCCTTCAATGCTTCTGAGTGCTGTCAGGAGCCTTCTGGTAGTTCCATACTCCATTCAAGACAAGTCCTTTGTGCTCCCAGAGGGAGCAGGGAGACTCTAAGAGCCAGGGCTTGGTATTTTAGGAGGATACGAGAGGAGAGTAGGGTATCCTGCTGTGCAGGAAGGCAGGAGCTCTTGGTCAAGCAACCCATGCACCCTCCTTCAGAATTGTCACTTCTAGACCAGGTGCTTTCTGGATACTTGTGGACAGTTTGGAAGCAACTGCTACGAGGAGCGTCACGTAAGTGCTTGCAAATAAACAACAAACACATCTCTGGAAAGACCACAACCAAAATATGGTTATTTTATCTTAATAAAAGATCCTCTGGCATTTCAGGCTCAGGGAAAGCATAATCTTTATACTGCTCCAAGTAGTTACTTTGCAGAGAGTACTGAGTTCAGGTGATTTGCTCCACAGTTTTCCACAGATGCTGGACAAAGCAATGGGAGCTCCTTAGCAGAGAGGACAGGTGGTCACGATTTTGCAGGGCAACTGATGCTGCTGAAAAACCTCCACACTGGCCACTGGAGGGTACAGGCTCACTCCTCCCAGGCAATGCAGCAGGTTCTGGGAAATGGACTTCCTGCAGGATTTTTCTTGATCACCTGCTGCTGAAGTATGTCCAGTGCACTGCTTGATAGTCTCCAATTGCACAGTTCAAAGAGATGTCGTCTTCCTATAGCACGAGACACCATCCTTTGTGTTTTAGTAATAGATATGCTTGTTGATTTAACTTTGGTAATCATCACGGGTTTCGTCCAAAAGTCAGAGGAGCTAATAGGTTTTTTATTTCCTATTAAATGAACTCTGGACTTCCTCATCCACTTTTCAGTTCAGAGCTGTAAATCCTTGGCTTTTTTTACTTTGGCACCTCACAAAAATTATTTAAGTTTCCAAAGTTTAGATTACATTGTCATAGGTTTCAGTGCTTCACCAAAGACTAGGCTAACACTCCCAAAAGGAATGCATGACTTCAATAATTTTAGGATTTTTAACTGGAGCTGCAAATTTGGAACAAATTCACTGGACCTGGGAACAGTTTTTCAGTTTTGTCACCCACTTGCTTGGATTCTCTTTTTCAAACCAGGCAATTCAGAACGATGTTTGCAAAGACAACCTGGGCATGAACTCTAAGGGAAACCAAAGCTCACAGCTATGCAAGCAAACAAATGGCAAGGGATACTACCCTAAAAGTAATATTAAGAAAACCATCAGGAGTGGGAAAAACCCATGGTACACACAACCTTCCTCTCTTGTCCACAGAGCAGCAAGGTCAAAGCCCCTGCGGAACTCAGAGGTGTCAAAATGAGGTGGGCGAACTCCAAGCAGCATCAGGTTCAACAAAGCTTTGGTGAAGGCTACAATGCTTCATCTGCCCAGCATTTGAGGCCTAAGCTGCACTTCTGGGACCTCCCCACCATCTGATAGGCAATATGGATGAATGCCATGACCAATGATTAATGAGAACCTAATGGGCCAAATGCCATTCTGAGTAACACCGGTATAAATCCAGCATAAACATACCAAAATCAGTGAGAACGATGCCAGATTTGCTCCAAGCACCACAAACTGCCCTGCTCTTTCAAAACACAAACCCAGTGCCACAGCTGGGTTAAGTTGGATAAGATGGGGGTGGCACTGAGATGGGCTCTGGAACATCTGACCATCTCCTGCTGTGGGTTCCATCAGGGGTGGATGATCCATGACCAAATGGCCAGTGAACACTCATGGGTACAAATGTGTGTTTGTCTTCTCCTGCCAGAGGTCATGCACAACACAGACCACAACAGACCTGCATTTTACACTTTCCATCAGATAATGGCTGAGGCACTCGGAATAAATCTCCAGGTCTGAGAGCATGCCAGGCCATCTGTGGCCACAGGAAAAGCATATCCTGGCAACTTTTAGATTAATTTCCCAGGTCTTGCTGTACAAATGAAGTGAGAGGTGTACTCCAGCATTTCTACTAGGACATGTAATTAATAGATTCATTTGGGGACAATTTCCATGTTTAACAAGTTAATGCTCAGATAGTTTTAAAAATGGTCAGACAGTTTTAAAAAGCATTAGAACACACTTTGAATTGGGAACACTCTCTGGGAAGATGAAGCAGGTACAATGAGGGTCATCTGCTGGAGCCCGTGAGTTCCAAAAGCCTGTCCAGCACTGATGGCACATCAAATATGAAAGCCTCCAGAGTCCTAGGAGTGTTTTGAGGGAGGAGCTTGATAGATCCCTCTCCAGGAGAGCTGATCCTGCTGGAGTAGATGGCCTTGTATTCCCTTCCCAGCTGTGGAGGGAACCCCCCTGGGATCTCCCCCAGGAAGCACTAAAATTGATGCAGTGACCACCAAAGAGATTAAGAGAGCAAAAGCAGAAGTGGCACACAAAAGACCCACTTGCCCTGGCAGCACCTGCAGGTTCAGGACTACATTGTCTGTGACGCTATCACTCTATTTTGAACAAGCCATCTACACTGGAATTGACCCAGGGCTGCTCCTACCCAACCAGACACTTTTTCCTTGTCAGGTAACTGTGAAACCCTCAAAATGACCTGCTGAGAGCTCCAGACAACCATGCCTGATGAGAACTAGGTTTTAACAATTAAGCTTTCCAGTCACTGGCAGCTGAGAACACGAAATTTGGCAAGTCACGACGACTATGCAGCTTGCATAGGTCTTGACAGGCTCAAACCCACAGCCTTCAGAATGCCCCTTCTGCTGTTTCCCAGCCCAACCCACACAACCACTGCAACTCCATTAGAGCCATCACCCCACCACTGAGAAATGAGGCTGCTGCCAGACACCGAGTGTGCAAGCAGCATAACTGCTCAGAAGGGATTTTATCTGGGACAAGAATATGGCCAGGACTGCTAAATGCTTCAGCACCTGAGACAAGTGGATTCATCCTGTTTACACGAGCAGTGTTCAACCTGCTCTCCACGGACCCGCTGTCAGCATTAGTTGGACATGGAGCACTCACAGAGGAGGATAACCAGTGGTGGACTCCAACCTGGAGCCTCAGATGACCACATCCCAACAGTTCCCAGCAATGAGAAGATGGTAGGTGGATCTCTATTTCTCCCCTTCCCCAAACACCCTTCTCCTCCCTTCCCAGTAACACAGAGGCAGGGTCTGCACTAAGTGCAGTACATCTGCTAGAGCAGGTTTGATTTACTGTCCTCCTCTCATGGCAGTGTATCCATGGCCCAGAGACACAGATTGATGTGAAGAGCCACAGTGAAGTCACTGTGACTACATGCAAGGACATTATATCATGAGCATGTCTATTATTTATAATGAAATTAAGCTGGCCAAGATAATTAATGCTATTAATATCTGCACAATGATGAGCACAGTATGACTAGATAAATAGGTGGAATTATTTCTTATCTGAAATATCCTCCCATCTGACTAGTAGTGTGAACCCAAATATAAACAGAGGATAAACAATTGGGTATGAAGTGTGATTGTTGTTTTTAATTATCTAATACCTGTATATCAGGTGCTGAAGAGGCAGACCTACTTGTGCTACAGTCTGGGGTGCTTTGACAATATGGTCCACGCTGCAGTGCACTGGCAATATTCTGACATGAAAAGTGGCTTAGGGGAAAGGGGGAATTGAGGTAAATTGAGACATTTTTACACCATGGATTTCGCACTTTCTTTCACAGAGAAAACATTCTGACAAACTCTACAGCATCTGCCAGGACCCCGCAACTCAACACACCAGGCTCCATCACCTCTTACCACGCCTGTCTAATACAATAGTATTAGACCACAATAGGGCACAAAAAGAAGAAAAACAATGACTTAAGGGCAGAGTTTCATCATGAACTTCAGCCTCTTTTATCACCATCAACAGAGGGCCCAATTTTAACCGAACTCCTAGGGAGGAGGAGAAGGTGGAATTTAATTCGCCTTCCTATGAGAAACTGAGAGCAGAGCACTCCCAGCTGACCCCTTTAACCTCCTAATCTCCCAGGACATTCACTGTGTGCAACAATACCAACACAAATGGATCTAGAGACTCCCTGTATTTCCTAAAGACATGGTCGCAACAATGGAAGTGTTTTTCAGATACACGTCCATCTAATTTATTGAAACAATAGATTTGGGAGGAGTTGGTGTAAAAATTCAGTGTATGCAAATCTCTTTAGCTGTTTAGCTTAAAAGTATCAGTGCCAAAGTTCGGTCTCAGATAAAAATCAACTATTGCTCTAAGAAATTTTCCATTTTTGTACCTTAGAGTTTCTAATTAAATCATCTTGAAAGGAGCCATTTGTGCTGCTCTTTTTTTCTAAGAGAAAATCAAATTCCTGTTTAAAACCACTCAGACAACATACAAAATAGGATGCAATTTACACTACAGAAACTCCATTTTAAAATATTTTAAGCAAAAGACACAAACCCATAAATGTCTTAAAGATTAAGTCTACAAACACTAATCAGTGATCCAATTTTTACTTGCAGGATGGGCTAAGCACTACAGCACATACAGAAGACACTGTAAAAGCATGCACTATTCAGCAAACTGTGGAACATGCAGCTCAGCCGTAAGTATTAA